>CAUYQG010053805.1:0-23107 GCA_963574415.1 Tarsius wallacei
GCGGGTTCGAGACCCGCCTGGGCAAGCGAGACCTCATCTCTACAATAAATCAAAAAAAAAAAAAAAAAATTAGCCTGGCGTGATAGCGCGCGCCTGTAGTTCCAGTTACTTGGAAGGCTGAGGCGGAAGGATCGCCGGAGCCCAGCGGGTCGAGGCTGCTGTGGCCGGGAGCGGCCGCTGCACTCTAGTCTGGGGGACACAGTGAGACTCCAACTCAAAAAATAAATAAATAAAAACAAACAAGAAAATGTTCAATGTCCTCATCTGTAAAAGAAGGATAATATAGTCTCTACTCCAGAGGGAAATAGGGATAATTAAATGAGATAATTCATCTAAAACACTCAGTGCTGCTTGGCGCTATAAAACTCACTCAATAAATTATAGACATTATCATTATTATTACTACTACTATAATTATATTTCTATTTGAGCTCTATAAGAACAATTATCATTTTTTAAGGCTTTGTACCTCTAGTACCTAGCATAGTATTTGGTACATTTTTAAAAAATTAACTGCATTTATGATTTACAGATAGAACTCTCAAGGATAAGTATTCTTTTTTTCTGATTTCTTGGTTAGGAAGTGGGGTTAGGGAATAAACCATATATTTTGTCTATGAACTATAAATACTGATCATCTGGTCTAGATTTCTACACTAAAAATTGAATGCCCAAATCTTTAAAAGGGAAAAATTTGGCTTACAACTTCAAATTGAAAAAAATTGAAGTTCAAGCAAAAGCTAAGCTATATGTCTCTATGATCTACTATTATTATTATTTTTACACATGCTTCTTGATTAAAAAAACAAAAAACCCAATACAAGAAAGAGATAACCAGGAAGTGGGAGTGGGAGTGCCAGAGAAATGTGAAGTTTATTTATTTCAGTTTACCCTATCATTACATTGAGAGAATATTTGTGTTATCTGTATAACAAAGCAATTTCTCCCACCCACATAGATATTCGGTGATTTTTCAATCATGGCTAAATGCCAACCTTCCATATTGCTTAGAAGAAGTTTCAGAAGTCTTCCCTAAAGAAACTCACTGTGAAAATGCATGATGATAATAAACATTATGAGATCATTGGAACCTCCCCCATCACATTGATTGTGAGTTCCTTGCTAAGTATAGCTTTATCTGCACAACTGCATGTTTCACACAGCACAGACCCTGACATATTTAGTGCCACAAATGGGGATAAATAGTAATATTTTCCATTCTCAATACATTGGAATGTTGATTTTTTCCAAATTCCACATGGAGCATAATAATAGGAGTTTTAAACCTCACATACAGCCCACTTTGGATACTCCTGTTGGAGCTGTCAGCCCAGAACTCAACTGATTCCACCAGACAAGGTGGGGCCTATTAAAACATTACATCATCTGTACACACTGAGCCAAGGAAAGAGCTTCTCATATGGTACCTCCAGAGTAACTCGTTCAGTGAACCTTTCAGTGACTCAAAGCTATAATGATTCTACCCTTGCTTGAGAAAATATTTTGTAAGTTGTTCATCTTGCTCTTAGGAAATTTAGACATATTGAGCTTGGAGCTGTACAAGACATTTGAGATCATCAAGCTCAACCCCTTCGTTTTTGCAACGTATCCAAGATCTAGTTGGTGAGAGAACAGGAGCTAAAACCCAGATCTCCTGCTCTACTTTTCTACTACCTAACACTAATTCTTAATTATTTAATACAAAAACAAGTGCCTTTCATTTAAGAGCACACATTCCTGTTCCACATGTAGAATAATAAAGGATATACTTTCCAAGCAGCTGTTCTCATGCCAGAAAGTCCTTCAGTCTCATATTTGTTTTGATATTATAGTATTTAGTCACTTTTTTAAAAAGTCGTATATTTCAGAATTTCTCTCTTCCAGGTAAATTGTCATTTGGCAAAAAAAATTATTGCATTTAAGTTTCTAAAAATACTAAAACTAAGTGAAATTAATGTTACTCAATGAAAAGTCAGTTACTCATACAGCTTAAGACTCCAATTTTAAAGTAGACATAAGCATAAAGCATATGGACACTAACAAATATCTACATGGTTTTAAAACAACACAGGTAACTTTTATTGTGTGGTAAACTAACAACTATCCTTTTTCAGTGCTAGAAAGATAAATATAATTTCATTCCTTGTAAGCAGTTTGTGCATCCTTAGCCATCAAATGAGTTACTATATTATTTCTTAAGACTGTTCATTTAAAGTCCAGTATTTTTCCTGAAATTATTATGTTTGTTTTGGAATTCTTTAGCGCTCTCCACTTATGATCAGTCTCTGATTACTTCAGTCTAGAGACAAGCAAAATCTCACTGGACAAAACTTCCAGAGAATTAATCGTCTTCTTTGTGCACAGCCACTATCAAGCAAGTTCTCCTTGTAGAATAGAATTGAAATTCAGTCTACCTCATCCCCCTATAACCTAGAGAGACACACTATAGGTTTGCAGTCACAATACAGTTGGGTTTAAATGCTGACTCTGCCACTTAGCTGTATTATCTTGGATAAGTTAAGGAAACTTGCAGTGCCATAGTTTGCTCATCTGTTAAGAAAAAAATAATACCTACCTTTCAAGGTTGTTATAATGATTATATAAAATAATATGCATAAACTGCTCCCAGAAAATGCCTAAAATATAGTACATTCTGCATAAACAGTACTACCTACATCATTTTCCTTCAAACAAATCACTTCTAATACTTCAGATACTTATATAGTCTCACATTTCAAATGACCATACCTATTGCTGATTGTTAGGTGGTTATGTTTTCTAAGGACACTTGCTAAGGTGATTTGCCAGTTTGCCTTCCTTTTTAATTTTTGTAAGTAACCCTTAGTTAATCACGTCTCTGGCATGTGTTCATTATGGTAAGACTTTTCCAGTCTAGTATCTTCCCTCCCTGGAAGGCTAGAATCCTTAATTATGTACTCTTCCCTTAACCACATAGTCAGGGATTCAGGGATTTCAGAGACCTTTTTTTTTTTTTTGAGTTGGAGTCTCACTCTGTCACCCAGACTGGAGTGCAGTGGCATGCTCCCGGCCACCACAGCCTCAACCTGCTGGGCTCCAGCGATCCTTCCACCTCAGCCTTCCAAGTAGCTACCATGCCGGGCTAATTTTTGATTTATTGTAGAGATGAGGTCTCGCCAAGTTACCCAGGCGGGTCTCGAACCCGTGGGCTCAGGCAATCCACTCACCTCAGCCTCCCAAAGTGCTGGGATTACAGGCTGAGCCACCGAGCTGGGCTCAGAGATCTGAAGATTAATTAAACCTACTACCATGCTTGCAGCAAAGCTTCCTCTATTTTTGAGTGCAAAACTGAGAGCTACGTGCTTTATCACAGAACAAATCATTGGTAAATCTGGCTGTAGAAGCCAACAAGCTAGATGACCAGCTCTTTGTGACAATGAAAGAACACTTCCATTGATTGAGTCGCTCTTCTGTGGAGTTTCAACAATACCTTAGTGAGAATTTGCCCAGAGACAGGAGTAGCTTCCTGTACTGAGATATGATGCATCCGCACTCTCACAGATAATTTTCCGTTGACCTTAACTGTAGCAAAGGGAAGTCTAGCACACTGCATAAGAAGGCCAAGTCAACCTAATCAACAACTGCACTTAATCCTAGCTTTCCTACATGATAGCTTAACCATTTCATTTTTACAGTGTAGATTGCCTGCTTAGAACAGGCATGGTGGCTCATGCCTGCTATCCCAGCACTTTGGGTGGCTGATGCCAGAGGATTGCTTGAGTCCAGGAGTTCAAGACAAGCCTGGGAAACATAGTGAGAACTTGTCTTCACACACACACACACACCAAAATTAGCCAGGTGTGATGGCGTGCACTTGTAGTCCCAGCTACTTGGGAGGCTGAAAAGGAAGTACCGAATGAGCCCAGGAGGTCAGGACTGCAGCAAGCCAGGGAGACAGAGTGAGACCTCAACTAAAAACTAAATAAATAAGTAAACAAGGTAATAATCATCCAACTTAATTTAGCTTTATTAGATAAATTAATTTTTCCTAGTTTCCCACATCATTACATAATAAGTTATCTGGTTCACAGTTAAATATATTGCCTCTTGACATGTAAATAAAATTATCTCCACATATTCTTTGGTACACAATGATTTATTGCTTTTGTTTCTTCATGGAGGCTGAGAGGGAGAGAAAACATATCCTTTTATTAATAAGTGGTTTTAACTTTTACTTTTGTGATACACTTTTGTGCAAAAGCCCAAAATGAACTTTTTTTTTTATACATCAACCTCTGAAATTACATATTTAATGTTTTAATATGTGAAAGTTATTAATTAGCATGATAGAAAAGAGATTTGAGTAGAGAAAAATCTCAACTATCAAGTTTAACATGTACAACATATGTATCTACTGTTACGTGTGTATATGTATGTATGAGTGTTTGTATGTGTGTAAAATATAGTGTTGAGATAAATTTTGGATTAAGGTAAAATGTATCCAATAATATAGATTGCTTATGAAGATATCACACCCATGAGGGTTTATATATCATTTTCTTGACATTTTGAATTTGTGCTCTTCAATAATTAAAAAATATTTTCCGACCTATATAAGCATCATTGTTAAGTATGTATTTTAAAAACAAAGGAGATGATGCTGTTCTATTATTATCATCTCAAATTTTAGCTTGAAGAGCACTTTTTCCTTACAAAACCTTTCAAACATGCAAATGTTATCTTCAGTCTTGGATTATAAAGGAGAATTTAATCTAGAAATGACACGGTTTAAGCTAAGTGGTTTAAAAGTTCTGAGTTACTCATTCTAATATACAATCAATTTTAGTCATTTTATAGGCATATATATATTTAATAACAAAACTGTAGAATTCCTGTCGCCATTTATTCTTTGTAATGAAATTCAATTTTTATTATACCATGAACATTTTCCTTGATTATTCAGAAATGCTGAGGTAAGAAAAAAGCATCAAGATGAAATAGTGTTCTGTATAGCTCATACTTGTTCTCATCCAATTGCTATCAAACTGTGAACACATTATCAGAGAGCATGGTTTTCTAGCTAGTAAACCAGGCTCAGAAATGTTTCCCAGTTTAATACAAATACATGCATTCAGAAAAGGAAATTGCTGTGTCAGGTGTTGATATGTCCCAGTCAGGTTGTTTCCTGTTTTGGAAATCACTGTGCTCAGTCAATCAAGGCTGAGATAGTTCTATTCATCCTTTACAGGGGGAATCGGCCAGTTCAGTGAAAATGTTTTCCAAATATTTCAGTGCAATTGAAGTTCAGTTTGTAAGACACATTAGTACCTAAATATAAAACATTTTTGTTCTTTTCTTTTACGATAAAAATATTTATTTGTATATACTATAATTTTTTATTTATTTTGTACTTTTATCTTCACAGCAACAGTACTTGGATTTTGAATTTAGAGTTCCATTTATACTGTAAATCTTAGCATAAGATTACATTCTTTCTATTAAGATGAGATGTAACTTTACAATTATAGGATATTTTTGGCTATTCCCATTAGTAGACGCACAAAGTTTTGGAAATCACATTTTAGCTAGTAATTCCATTTTTCCCAGTCACATTTTTTATGTGACCTGCTATTAATAAACTAATTGATCTAAGTTGTATATTACTCTAATGTTTATTACATTAATGGCTTTGTATGCCCAACACTCTAATTTCCCTTCCTTTGGTGATTATACTATACTCACACACTCACACACACACACACACACACACACACACACACAAAGTTCTGCAGAATTCTTCCCCTAAACACCTGTTTCTAGTCAGAGCTACCAATTTCACCACCCAACTGTCTTCAGTCCCAGTGACTGAACCAAATCAGGCTAATAACAGTCATTTCCTAAGACTTTTCTATTTAAGGGACCATGTGAGAGGAGGTATTTGTTTACTAGAGGTATTTACCAATTTGGGAATTATATGTGACTACTTACTACTTAGTGTTTTTCTAAATTGATTTTAAAATTCCTCTTTACATAACATACACAATAACCTATGTTGTATATGCGCCTTATGTTGAAATGGAATTTAACATTTTTAAGTAGTCAAACATGTTTTATCCTGTTGCTGCTAAGTTTGTAAAGTTTTCTTGCTCCAGAGTTTGATTAGTATTCTCAATAGTATATCACACAAATTCTCTCACAGCTTTATTCACTCACTTTTGCCAAAGTACCAAACAATCGGTCACTCAACTCTACAATGTTAGAAAATGGCAATGGTTTTGTTGCATTAATTCTGGAAAGAAGCGAGTAGAACTCAGTGGGGAGATAATTTCCTCGCTGCTGTGTTCTGTTTAAGTCTCAAGACCACCTACTGAGAAGTGGGTGAAGGCAAGAATGTTCTTTGCAACTGTTTTTACAAAGGAGAAAAAAGTCTGTGTACCTGTCACATAACTGTAGTAACAACTTACCATAGACAACAGAGGCAGGGATTGTAATGTGTTCAAGACTTGTCTCACATGAGGTGCAAGTGCTTTGCTGTTTCAAGAATTCCTCTACAAAGCAATAGGCCTAGCAATATCTTCAATGAGGTTTTTTGTAAAAGACTCTATTCTGCCTGTCATCCTTCTCAATTTGTAGAAATTAATTAAAAGTAGTTGATTTCTTTTTCTTTTTATAATTTTTTTTGGATTTTGCTTGATAAAAAAGATAGCTGATACCTAAAGGCAGAAAAATTTTATAAAATCTCACAGAATTATAATTATAAGAAGGAAAGTTTCCCATGAAAAGTGGACTGGATAAAGAAAATGTGGTACATATACACAATGGAGTATAATGCAGCCATGAAGAACAAAATCATGGACTTCTCAGCAAATTTGATGGAGTTGGAGACCATCATACTAAGTGAACTTTCACAGAAATGAAAAACCGAATACCTCATGTTCCCACTCATAAATGGGCCCTGAACAATAATCACATGAACACAAGGAAGAGATTGTCAGTCTCTGGTCACTGCTAGGGGAGGGAGGGAAGGAGCAAAGGAGGGAGGGAGGGAGGGAAGGAGGGAGAAGGTGGGGGGGCACATGATAACACAAAGGGTACCGGGTCTACTACCAGGGGAAGGAGGTCCATTTGGAATCCCAAATTTCACCTGCATGCAACCTACCTATGTAGTTCATCCTCGCTTGTACCCCACATGTCTATAATTAAATAAAAATCTTAAAAATAAAATTAAAAGGATGATTTTTTAAAGTAGTATGTTCTTATACTGGAATATTTCTCAGCAATGAAAATAAATAAATTACAGGTGCACATAAACATGGATAAATCTTATAGCCATAATACTGAGCAAAATAAGACACAAAGGGAACTATCAGTATACGTTCACTTAATATGAAGTTCGGAAATAAGGACGTGCATGTAGGTGACTAAAAAATCTATAACAAAACCAAGGAAGTAATTATCATAAAGTCATAATAGTGGTTTAGTTTAGGAGAGAGGATGGAGTCTAGAAGGCATACACAGGATGGGGGGTAGCTCCTGGGTTGCTGTCTTTCCTAACCTGTATGGTGGTAACATTAATGTTTACTTTGTCATATTTTTTTCTCCTGCATATTTCTTTAAACATTTCTGAATGTGTTTTATTTCACAGTAAACATAAGCTAAAAATCACTGTCATAGTTAATTGAAAATACATACTTCTTTGAAAATATTAAATCATTTTTAAACGAATACAGTTGAGGGATTGTTCATAACTGCATGGAATCTAGACGTGAGAGCACAGATTTTTTTGGTAAGCAAACTAGGGTGTTACCTTCTAGTGATAAGAGGAAATCCTTAATTTAAAAATGTTGGCAGTAGATTATGGCAAGTATACTTCAGCAAAAATAAGATGACTTTCTTATTCCCTGAGGGTTTACATAGACTAGATGACACATCTTGATTCCATAAATGCTTAGATGCTTTAAATATCTTTGCTAGGTTTGCTGTCGTTTTCTTCTAGATGTCATGTCAAATAAAAGATTAATGGAGGTAGATTTAGAAGTTGATACTGTTCATTTGGAAACATTTGTTAAGGACAAGTTTTAGCACAAACATTCTTCTTCCAGCACTAAATTCAGACAAGTTTCAAAAATTTCAATGGAAAATGTTTCAAATATTCAAAACAATCTTTTGTGCTACTATAACTTGGAAGGCTTTAGAGGCTTTATCGTCAAATATGTGTACAGCAAGAAGAAGATTCCCACTCAGTTATCCCTAAAACCTGAGGTTGATATATATGAGGAAGTGAACCTGGATATATACTAGACTCACTGTGATCTAGAGCTTGCCTATCCTTCCTAATTAATGCCCTTTCAACCTGATGCCTTGGTACTCCCCACTTCCTGCTAAATATTTGATGTATATTAAACTGCTTGATGTCTAGTATTTTTGTGTGAAGACTCTTTTGATGATGAGTTAAAAAATTAATTCAAGTTAGGTTAAGAGAAAAGAACAATTTTTAAAAACTTTAAAAATATTAAACACTCATTGCACAATTCCAAATCCGGTAGAAGTGACTACTATTAAAATTTGGTTACAAATCATTCCAGATTTTGTATGCACATGCACACAGGTTTTTTTCTTCATGTGGGACAATACCACCTATGTTGCTATTTCCATGGCTTTTTTCATTTAATGGACAACTTTCCAAAACTTTAAAGTAGAGGTCAACCTTATTTTGTAAGGTTTCATTATGTTAATGGACACAATTGTCCTGCTTTTAGTGGAAAGTTATGGACATTATCCTGCAAGGAATAGTTAAATAACCATCAGTAAGAATGGAGGAACCAAGGTCACTGTGCAACAGGAATCCTTTGACTTTCCTTCCAGAGCTCTGTAATGAATACGAGGGGATAACCAAAAAAACTGGAATTATCTGTTGGAGAGCAAGTCCTTGACAGGCTTCCCCAGCTAAGTGTTCTAGGAACTAATTGACATTAGTGTACCAGCTAGTGCTGTGAGAGACTGTGTTAGGTTTCAGTGAATATATATATTGAAGATTCTTTCAAAGCATTTGCGCATTTCATAATGGTCAATTTACATATGCACCTATCCACACCGTGCTGGGTGTTCAGCAGTTTTTGACCAAAAATGACATGACCCTCGTGCCCCACCCTCCCCATTCACCTGATCTTGCCCAAGCAACTTTTTTTTGCTCCCTCAGATGAAAAAAGTCCTCAAGGGGAAATGTTTTGCTGATGTGGAAGAGGTGAAACAAAAAACAGCAGGAGTACTAAAAGGCATCAAAATTCACAAGTTCAAAAGCTGTTTTGTGCAGTGGAAAAAAGTGTCTGGATACGTGTACTGCATCAAATGAAGAGTACTTCTAAGGTGAATGAAGTTTAATCATGCAAGAATAAATACACAATTTTTTATAAATAAAGTCCAGGTTTTGGGGGGTCTACCCCTCTTATATCTTTCAGTGTAAGTTCTCTACAGAGTATCCAACTGGTCCAGCTGGGGTCAGGTGCTACTTCTGGTCCACTTAGGTTTGACCTGGGGGCCAGGATTATGTAGAAAAAAACGTGGTTGCCGGGGCTCAGTGGCTCAGCCTGTAATCCTGCACTTTGGGAGGCTGGGGTGAGTGGATTGCCTGAGCCCGCGGGTTCAATACCCACCTGGGCAACTTGGCAAGCCCTCATCTCTACAATAAATCCAAAAATTAGCCGGGCATGGTAGCGCGCACCTGTAGTTCCAGCTACTTGGAAGGCTGAGGTGGAAGGATCGCCGGAGCCCAGTAGGTCGAGGTTGCGGCCACTGCATTCCAGTCTGGGTGACAGAGTGAGACTCCAACTCAAAAAAAAAAAAAAAAAAAAAAGAACAGAAAAAAACATGGCTGCTAAGAACCAATACCTGAGGTAGGATGCCAGGCCCATGTCTTACTTGATTTTGATTTTCTGGTTCTTACACAGTGTCTTACCATCTTCAGAGAAAGCGTTGTGACAAAGTAATGTTTTGAACTTTCTGTAATATATTTAATCTCTTTACTTCAATGTTTTACTGATACTACATGTTAAATTGAAAGATGATTTGTGGTGACAGGCCCTGAAGTTCAGGTCCAGAGTGAACCGGCCTGTGGAGCTGCAATGAAGGGAGGGAAAGGAAGTCTGTGTGAGACCTGAGTCACAGGTTGTTGCATTCAGTATTCAATACATTCACCTACATTTCTTTCTCAAGCTCCAGAACTACATGTCCAACTACTTACCAACACCTCCAATAGGTACTTTCAAATCTGTGTTTCCAACACTGAATTTTTCTTCTCACAAACTTCTACTTTTTCTGGGTTACTTCAATTAATAGCATCCCCAGCCAACTCCTTCCTTCACTCTTGCTTTCCAGTCAGGTCACCAATTCTTCTCCCTTAAGGCATTTCAAATCGTTCCACTTTTCTCCAGCTCATTGCAACTGCCTTGGTTTAAGCCACCATCTTCTCTAGCCTGAACAATTGCACCTCCAACTCATTTAACTGAACTCCTGCCTTTAGTTTTGCTCCCTACATCAGTTCTTGACCCTTAGCCAGTGCGAGCAAAACGGATCACTTTATTCCTTTTCTTGCAACTAATCTCTCTTCAGAACAAAGCCTAAATACCTAGCAAAGCACAGCATAGGCTAGCACTGCACAGCCTGCAAGGCATTTCATGAATGTCTACTTCTTCTATCCTAGTCTTTCTACTCTTCTCCCTCATCAACCTTTCTATTTTCTTATAGTTCCCTGATTTCTTGCCTATAGAGCACTAGGTTCTGAACCTTGACTATACCTTAGAATTACTTGGAAACTTAAAAATGCTGCTGCCGAGGCCATCCCAGACCAATTAAATCAGAACCTTTGGAAGTGGGGCCCAGGCATTCATATGCTTTTAAAGTTCTTAAGATAATTCCAATGTGCAGACAAATTTAGAGTGCCTTTGCAAATCTTTGCATAGGTTTACTTCCTCTCTCTGACCCAATCCTCACCCACCTTTTGTTTATGTTGGGCTCCCAGTCCCTCAAAGGTGCCTAGCTCCTATTTATCCTACAGATCTTATCTTACAACCCACTTATACTAGGAAATCTTTCTTGGTCACAGATAATATGCAAATGGATGTGGAGTTTTGAACAATGAAATTCTCACAGGTCTCTAAATTCATATCTGTACATTATCTTTTTGATATCTATGCAACAAACATTTTGAAGGCTAATAGTACATTGTGCTAGGTAATTTGTCTGCATTATCTCATTTAATCCTTTGAACAAATTTTAGGAGGCAGTCAATTCCCATTTTACTGCAGAAAAAATTAAAACTTGGACAGTTTAACATGTTTTCCAAGTACATAGTAAAGCTACACTATGTCTACCAACATGATTTAAAAAAAAACAAGATATAAAGCATTTACCAGTTTTTTAAAACTCAGAATACTGTAAATGTAAACTGTGATATCTTTTAAGCAAACAACTTTTTAAATGTGTATTTTTAAAATTGCTGCTGCTGTGGAAAGAACTATTCAGCAGGATTTCAGAATAATAATAAATAAAAATGTTAGAAATAGAAACGAATGGTGTTATGACATACACGAGTGTTTCTGATAAGCACACAAAGATTCAAACAAGAGAAACTATGAGTGATCTTATTTTGCTTTAAGTAGGAAAACAATTATTTACTATTTCAATGTATATTGAAGGAGATGCATTTCAAAAGCAATGGTAAGAAGCTCAAGCAGGATTTCTAGAAGTTTTATTGCTATGGATACCTTGATATCTACTGCATGGTTGGCAGGCATTAAAGTTTCAGAACCAGATTTCACACCACACCCTTTTTATTCACTCCCCCTTTCTCTCTTCACTCGTCCCCTCCTCTCCCTTAAACTCACAGTCTCTCTTTATTTTTCCAGTTTGTTCTGTGTGTTCACCTCCTGCATAATTACTATAAATAATCAGCAAGATAGGACCTGTGTAGTACAAGTGCCACACCTTGGTTGTGTTGTGGGCAACCGCTTCAAATGGTGGCAACCTAAACATTTGCACACTTCTTTCCACAATGTCCTGTATTTAAGTATTTCATAAAAAGTAAATCCAATAGATGAAATATCAGAATGCCTCTTCGTGATTAATACTTGACCCAAAAGTCACCTTCCTCTATCAATTGAAGTGGTGACCGGCTAAAACACTTGACTCTGCGTGCCTGGAATGGGGTGTTCACTATAGCTCAGAATAAATTCTTCAAATTAAAAACAAAAAACAACAAAACAATTGTTCTGCCCTATGAAGAACTGAGCAGGGGAAAACAAAAGGCTTTGTTCAGCTGTAAAACCATGTAAGAGCAGAGATATGTATGGTACTTGTTTCTGCTAAGGCTAAAGGAAAGCAAACAGCAAAGCGACCTAAGCTACATGACAAGCAACATTTCGGTACTTTCGTGAGCCAGATATCAGTGTGAAAGGAAAGGACACACACACACACACACACACACACCACACACACACACACACACACACACGTTCTCAGTAAACAATAAGATAGACAGGAAAAGCTCCCATTATGGGTTTCTCTGGTCTATCTTTTGTCTTTCCTGCAATCAAGCCTCCTATAAATATTAATCCTCTTCTCCTTGTGTTTTGTTGAGTGCTCTGTGGATCTTCCCAACTGCAAGACAATTTTTCATTCCCTTTCTTTCCAAAGAAACTATGAGGCCATAATGAGTTGCCAGTATTAGAGAGATGCCAAACTCTGATTTCCAGGTCACTAATACCAATTCTCCCCCTCCCGCTCCCCCCCACACGAAGTATAAGGTGTGAAAAAAGAAAAAAATTATATCATTAGAAGCTCTGATAAATGAGTCAGATTCTCTAACTTAAAAGTGAAGAAGTTGAGGGTCAAAATAGAATGCATTTGCTCACATTCCCACTAGTTACTGGCAAACTAGAATAGAATACAGATCTCATGAGTACCAGTGAAGTATTTTTTCCTACACCTAACTATTTATTTTAGTAAATTAATTTTGTTTACAGAAGTTCACAACACCTTTTGAAATAGCTGGCAACAGCGTGGTTATCACAAAACTAGAGGTAAGACCACAGCCAAAGAAAAGCACACACATTTATTTGAATTGTTTTATATTCAGTTTTATACTGTGCATCTTCACAAACTTCACTGATCTTAGTTGTTTTTCAATATCTGGGTTATGGTGGCACAATCTCCACTACATAATCTGTTTCTTATCATGATGTTGCAATGCTGTTTCAACTGTTGCATTTTCCTTTGATTTGCCACTGTCATTCTTTCCAGTATGACTAACCATTGCACTCTGTGTTTTCAGACAAGATGGTGCAGCTTCTCTAGAGGAACTACTGAGTAACTTTTGGAGGAAGATGACCTGCTTACCTAAGATAGTTGACTCTTAACTCTCTGTGTTTAATGTAACTCTCCTTGGCCCAGATAAGTGTCTACTGGAATAAACCCTACTGGGCCTAATCCGTTCTGAAAACCTTTCTTAGGAAATCTGGTTCCTGGTTTATTTATCATTCTTTTGCTAAACATGAAATAAATCATTTCTTCTTTTCTTTGGGTGCTCTGATAACTAACTGATTTAGATGTAAATTTCATGAACTCACGGTTTAATTATCCTTATGTGGCAGCACTTAGGTCAATGGCATATCTATGATGCACCATTAAGCACTAACTCTATAAGCACTTGTGATGATTGTATCCCAAATTGCAATTCCAGGAACTCTGGTATCCAGGACAGACACATAACAGGAACCACAATATGTTGTTGAACTTAGCCCTAACCTGTGCCCTAGCTAATCATACTACTTCAATCCCAATCTGAACTTTACATTGGAAACTATTTTTACCATTTACCCTCACTTGCAAGTTTAGATCTAACTTTAAAAATATTAGATGTTCATCTTTTACACTGTGATATCTTTAAGCCCAAAGGGACGAACAGCCTGATTCTTTATGGGTATTTAATAAACGTAAGTACATACATAAATAAGAAATGAATGAATATGCTCCAAATCCTTCCTATTCAGAGGTAATCCTATTGATGCCATACTTTAATTAAGCCCATTTTTCTCTTTTGTTATAATTATTTTCTTGCCCTTTTTCAAACTTCAGCTCCCTTTTTTCATTTTTCCTTAAAAGAAACCATCCCTCTTCTGCTATGGCCAAAGATAATTGGAAATTGCCTGACTTATAGAATATGACTGGTCTTATTTATCAAAGTCATAAGGTATTGGTTGGCATACCCCAATAAATTATTCCACGTTTATTGGGAACAATGATCAGTTTCCAATTTTCAAGCAAAACTGACACCGTTCATTAAGAGGTAATTACCACGGACCAGGACATTGAAAGTGGTCATTCCATTTGGAGAGGCTGAAATAGAACTCAGTAAGAAAAGAAACTGGAAGACTAGGAGGTATACTACTAGATGGTGATACAGTAGATGTGAGCCTCTAAATCAACCAGTTCATACCTTCTCAGCCAAAACACCTTGCAGTGAGCTCTGAATTGTTGATGGTTGCTCAGCAACCACACTCCTTTCCTCATGCCTATCTCAGTTGTTCTTAAAGGATTTGTGGCTTCTCATTTTTTTTTTTTTTACCTTTTAGAACTGCCTTTGCTATTCAGTTATTCATCACCTTGTAAATGTCAGCAAATGTACTATTTGTTTTGAAAGCTGACTCCTATTCAAGGTGGTCCAGCTACCATATAGGGTTTTGTGTCACTGAACCCACAGGCCTAAGGACAATAGTTAAATCAGAGTATATTAAATTTACAGATCCATCACCCCCAAGCTCCACTTGTAAGAGTTTGAACCAAGGAAATATTCAGAAATGTACTCACACTGGCCTGTTATTATTTATGCTTAAAATTGGAAAAAAAACTTAGAGTTATATGTAGAGATCAGTTACATACATGATGATACAACCAGTGGACTATCATCAACTAAAAATCAAGTTACGGCCGGGCATGGTGGTTCAAGCCTGTAACCCCAGCACTTTGGGAAGCCGAGGCGAGAGGATTGCCTAAGCCCAGGGGTTTGAGACCAGCCTGGGCAACTTGGTGAGACCTCGTTTCTACAATATATCAAAAATTAGCCAGGCGTGGTAGTGCGCGCTTGTAGTTCTGGCTACTTGGAAGGCTGAGGTGGAAAAATTGCCTGAGCCCAGCAAAGCGATGCTGGGGTGGCTGTGAGTATGCCATTGAACTCCAGCTGGGATGACAGAGTGAGGTTCTGACTCAAAAAGATAAAAATAAAAAATAAAGTTGCAATAAGATGTTGGCATTATTATTACTATATAAACATATGTATTATATAGCCTTTTAAAGAGTATGCATGCTATTTAAGCTATTTTTACTACATATGTAAATATGCATAATAAAAAACTAGAAAGACAAAAGCAAAATGTTAACTGGTTACTTTTGGGTGGTAAGATTATGGTGAACTTTGTTTTGTAGCTTTGTAGTTATTTGGTATTTTCCAGGTTTCTGATTAGAAAATATATTATTTTGTAACTAAAAACATGAATAAAAAATAAAACAGGCAAAGGACAATAACTATATGCTGGGAATTCAGGAGCAGTAAATTTTTTTTCTGTTTTCCAAAACTACCAGTAAGCTTATTGATGTCTAAAATTTCACATTTAGAGATGCAGTTCTTTGTCTTTACTTTTTATCTCTTGCTAAAATGAAAATATACTTAAAAGGGAAAACATTAATTTTATTAAGCTTCTATAACACAGGAGGCCAGTGTTTTTAAACTATAAGTTTGTGAAATTAATGTATTGGGTCTTGGTTTAAATACAAAATAAACAAAATAGAATGGAGTGGAAAATATCTGAGTTCTATCCTCTCAGTAAGGGAGGGTAATATTATTTCATGATACTTTAATTTCAGTCCTATATGTGTATACTGGGACATGAGGTGAAATGCATTCTTTATGCAAGAATATTGTCAAAACAGTTTGAAAGTCACTGTCATAGTTTGAGCACTAGAGGTCCTGAATATATGTTTTTGGTTGTGACGGAGATATATGTGAAAGGCCACTGGGTCCTGCAAGTGGATAAAAAGAAATCTCTGCAATTTAAGGATGCAGAAAGGGAAATGAGAACATTAAAGGACAAAATTTGTTCTGTGACTATTCTTGGCTCCTCTTGTCTCCCTCGGGAAACTGAATTGTAGCACAGAGCTCCATTCAGCCGTTTCCTGGAAAAATGGATATTCTGTTGCTACTGCAGTTGTGGTGGATATAATTGTTATAGTTACTAAAGTTTATAACTATTAAATCTGTGAAACTTACTGGGCTCCTCAAGATCTTACTCTCAAGAGTAAGTAAAACCAGTTACCACTTTGTGGTATGAAAGTGATTTTGATATGTATAAGCCACTGAAAGCACATTTTATAACAACTATATGTTCAAGTACATCGATATATTTCCAAATTATATGTGGAGGAAGATTGTAGTGCCTCTTTTGACCTCCTAGGATCGAGATTCTGAAAAATTTGGGAAATCAAAATGTATTGACTTTTTATTCTGCAACAGTTCATGGGTTTGCATCCTTTCTCAGATGTTCTCTCTCCCATGTTGTGCAGAACTTCTCATCTGAGCAATTGAGCCTGGAAGAAAATATACTAAGTTGTACATGATGTTATCTGTTCAATGGGCGTTTGCATTTGAAAGAAGACCTAGTTCTGTCAAGAAGGATGTTTAATGCAAAGAAATAAGTGCAACCTGTGACAGGCTAGGAAAAGACATTTCGTAAGTATTTCTCATGTTTTGACCTTCATCATTTTGACATCCCCAGAGGTAGACATCTAGGCCACAGTCAGGTGACCTTGGCTCTGCTAATCATATACATTCAGTGAGACTCTCAGAAAAAGAGTAATAAGAGGAGACAGGCATTACATAAAATACATTTTCTAGTGAGGATGTTGCAGAGGGATATGGTTTTCAGGGCCAGCAGTGATAGAGTTTTTGATGTCTAGTGTACAAGGTCAGTGGTGAGAGCTGGGATTGTCTAAGCCCAGTAGGAGAGCTATGGGATCTTTTCTGGAGTGGTTCTGCAGAAAGACTTAGGCTCCCTGGCCATCATAGAGATTCTGTGCCCTTTCTAATATCTGCTAGTATATTTCTTGCTATTTAAACTAGTTAGGATGGGTTTTGTGACTGAGAACCCCAATGAATATAGGTTCCTTTCTTCCTTCAAATCATACTATGTAGACAAAGATGGGCAAACTATGGGGTAATCATCTAGAAATAATGGCGGGTAGTTCATAATATGTGTTATCTAGTGCCCACCTGAAACAGAAAATGTTTGATGAAATGTATTGTTTAATGTTTAGTTATTTGAATAAGTAATATTTGCTTTGGGGTCTTAAAGATGAAAATATTAAAAACCAGGATGGAAGCCTTGGCATGTAAATAAACTTTTCCTTTGCAATTTGCTGAAATGACTAGCTTTCTCATTTTTTGTTCTACTGGGTTGAGATTTTATTATTGGATTTACATGAACTAATGACTCTATTTTTTATGTTTAAGAAATAGTGCCGGGCACAGTGGCTCACATCTGTAATCCCAGCACTGTGGGAGACTGAGGTGGGAGGATTGCTTGAACCCAGGAATTTGAGAGTAGCCTGAAAAACATAGCAAGACCTCTTCTCTACAAAAACAAACAAACAAACAAACAAAAATTAGCTGGGCGTGGTGGCATGTGCCTGTAGTCCCAGTTACTTGGGAAACTGAGGTAGAAGGACTTCCTGAGACTACGGGTTGATGCTGAAATGACCCATGATTGTGCCACTGCACTCTAGCCTGGCCAACAGAGGTAGGTACACTATGACTCAGAAACAAACAAACAAACAAAGAAATAGCATAAAGAAGTTAAACAAAATAAAAAGTGCAAAGTTGTGCTTCTTTTTATGGACCTAGTTAAGCAGAATTTAATGTTATGCTTGGCATATATAGATCAATAAATACTTTTTAGCCTAAAGAATAAATGGCTTATAAGAGGAAATCAAGGTCATGAAAGCTGGAATGGAAAGATGTCTTCCCATCTAAAGGAAGTTTTCATCAGTTTAATGCACATTCTATCATAGCAACCAAACTTGTGTTATTGCTTCAAGAATTCTGTTGCACTTACACATCGACAATGTTATGCTGAAGATGGCTGACTAAAGGGATCTGGCACTTGCCTCCACAAAGAACTGACATAGTGAGTTGATAATCGCACTCCGGATAGAGTTTCTAAGGGAGAACACTGGCATTCAGCAGAGAAGTGACAGAAAACACCTGAGGTATGAAAGAAGAGGAAAGAGACAGACAGCTTGACCAAGATCATCTGGAGGCCTGGAGAGGCTCTCCGGTGCAGGCAAAGGGTAAGTGAGAGATCCCCAAACTAGCTAGATATATGACAGATTTGTGTAATAATTATAAGGGGAAAATGAGGAGGAAGTATGCACAGTCAACTCTGACCTAAAATAAATCAAAGCTATCTATTTTCAAGACTTTGTGATCAGTTTTCTGGGGTAGAGGGCATTTTAAAAATTGCTTTTAACAAATTTCTTTGAAATGTTTGCGAAATTGCTTATAAAAACAAGGCTAATATGTCTTAAGAAAGAAGCTGGAAGGAAAAGATGGGCAGTAGCAAGTGTGCTGAAATAAAACTTCTCAGGGTCAAGTATGAAGTGGCATTAAGGAACAAAAGCTCTGAAATTGGGTTTGGATTTGAATTCCATGTCCACCATTTGGTTTCTGTTATTTAATCTCTCTATTTTTCAGCTTCCTTATTTTCAAATGGATAAAATACTTATCCTTCAGGGTATTAGGTATGAAATGCAAAGTACTTTACATAGTGTATGGCATAAACTGTCAATAGATGGTGATGATGAAGGTGATATTGTCACCTATTTTGGAGAAAGCAAGGCAGGATTAGGGCAGCGTTTGCTACAACTGACTCATCAATTCTCAGGCTGCACCCTAGACCTGCAGAACTTCAGGGGATGGAACCTAGAATGTATATTTTTCAAAAATCTCCTGGTGATTGTCTTAATAGGCTAATTTTGAAGACCACTGGAATTTTATAAAGGTTTCTGGCATCCTACTGATTTTTGTGATGTAAAAAAGCAAAGGAAACCACAACTCCCAAATGTCTAAAAGTAACAAAGTAAAGAACTATGAGTGAATTATTGCATGAGCTTCATACACCTGTATGGATCTCTAGACCTGATGTGGGGCCTACCCTCCAGTCATATGTAAAGCTAGTATGTTAGTTTAAGTAATCTCTTCAATTAAAAAATTAAGTAAATAAAAAAACAGATGCTAACATTCTCAGTAAGACCTATAAACACAAAAACAAAGCAAATAACTAAGCTTATGTTGATCTATAAACAGTATCGCTAACCTCTGAAGATATCACCAAGCTATGGGCTGATTGAGACTCAAGTGAGACCTGAGTCACAGCTTCCAAACGCCAATTGCCTCATGTTCCCATTATTGGTCCTCTAATCCTCTTCTGGAAAACTATATTCCACCAAGGTGTTACAACCCTAATCCTGACCCTATAGTTTTTTGCTCTGGCAGGCAATGTGTACCCTTGAACAATTCTCTGCATCCTTGATTGGATAAGTCTAAGCTCTGGGATGTCAATGAATGTTAATTGGATTGTAAAGTAGAGAAAGCAAATGAAATTGCTTCACTTACAAGCAATGACTGCAAAGATTGCCTGAAGTCTGTGAATTTGCTCCGCTTCCTGAGTCCATGTAATATATTTTGGGTACTTTTGCAATGCTTTGTATTCCCTGTGTTTGGTGTCAGTCACATGTTCTGAGATACATTTTATATAGTAGCATCATCTCCTGTGATACACTCCAGTTTACCACTGAGGATAAGACATTCCATTTTATGACACAAATTTTTAAGGACAAGTTTAACTTTTGGGAGACTGACAGAGGGAAATAAAAAGTAACCCATTAGCAGCATTTTTGGGGGTATGTCAACGACAAGATAATAATAATAATGATGTAACATTTATGCAAGGGTTTACAATATAGAAAAAACTTTGCAAATGTGGTCTTACATTTTGAGTTTTGAGAACCCTTATTTAGCTTGATATCTGTAATCAAAAATTTTTAAAAAGAGCAACACTAAGAAATTACTTGCCCAAATATACTGACATTAGCTGCTGACACTGCATTTTTAGTTCCAAGGCTCAATTCACTAAATGGTGTTTATGACTTTAAGTCCAACATTTTCCGTACAAAATGTGATCTGAACACAATTTATATGTAGTAAAGAAATATTAGTTCACTGAAACCTTTGGTAGTGATTCTAAAATTAAATATGATAGTTCCTCTACAGAGAGTTTTACTGAATTGAGTCAAGGAGTTGATTAGGTGAGACCTGAAGTAGGAATGAACATCCCATCTTAATGTGTACACACAGAGGTGCTGTTCATTGGTTTTCACAATCCTTTCTCAACAGGTAGTCAGAAAAAAAGAAGCTACTATATTCGACACAGAGATCATATTGCAAAGTTTCTTCCATGAGAAATAACAGGTAGTGGAAAGCTTTATATAAAATCTTCAGCTGCAATTTAAGGGATAATAATAAAAGCCCCATTGAATCACGTAGAATGAGATGCAGGTCTGATAATAATTACATAGTATGTTTTAATAACACTCTATAATCACTAATTAGATAGTCCAAATATCTTTCCTATGAGGTAGGGTGAGTATTATCATCCCTGTTTTGCCTATGAGGAAATAAAATTGCAGAGTAGTTCCATGACATGCCCAAAGTCATAAAGTGAGTCATGGTAAACTGAGATTAGAACCCACAGCTCTAATTCTGTAATTTGTAGAAATTCCTTCTCTTTTCCCCTCCAAGTTTTTATGCTAAGACATTGTTATTTGTGGTTCACAATTATTATCATTTCTGATTAAATGCTTTTATTAAAAGCATGCCACCCCATTGTATTTATAGCTCATTTCTTCTGGCTATCTAAGAATTTTGTAGACATTCCCTAAACTGTCATGGATTCTATAACCATGTGTCTATTTTCTGAGAGGCATGGAGAGGAATAAAGGAGATAACAGGAGAGAGGTAGAAAAAATAATGATGTTTACATGATAGGATATGCTTACATATACAAATATGTGTGTGTGTAGCTATCCCAGATTGTTAAAACACACATACCTACATGTGCATACCCATAAAGTCTCTCAGGATGTAGTAATGATCATTTTGAAGTGAAATTATTGGGGACTGAAATGGGGGCATCTAAAAATATTTGCCGAAATAAACGAGACAAGAGCTAGCAGCGACCTTAGCCTGAACTAGATACAATAGAAAAACAGCTTTGGTTCTGACTCCATTGTTGGCATACTCCTTCAACTCCATTATCATTCTGGTAATGATACCCAACTGGAGAAGTAACTATTATATGTTTTAAGAGCACTAGTTTTAGAGTCCAAGAACTAGTGTTCGAGGCCCAGCTCCACCATAAAACCTTGGAGAAATCCCATAATCACTCTTTTTCCTTAGATGTAAAATGAAGCAGGTTAGGGCCTACAACAACAAGCTACGTCCGGATAAAAACCTTCACAGGAATATTACTGATCTGTAACATGGGCAGCACTGGGGGCCCTGCTGAATCATGGGCCCTGTCTTTTATCCTAACTTCCCTACTCCTTCAGACATTGTGCAGTTTTTCTCTTACTTCATTGTGTGGTCTGAGTATCAAATAGGATAACGCACAAGAATTCTTTATAAATCTAAATGTGTGTGTGTGGTGAGGGAGTGGGACTGGGGGTGAGGGGATGGATGTAAGTATTTGCTGCCACCAAAGGTGAAATGGTATAAAGTAAGCCAAAACAGAAGGGGATGCAAAAGCATGTCCACGATACCCAGTAAAAAACTAGGAAGCAATCACCAAAATTCCTGTGGCTCCTAAGATGGAGTATATATTTCGATTAAAGTTGAGTGTAATTCAGTTGGAATATATTTAAGCCCCTAGTAGAAATGTGCATTTTATAGAATGTAGGATACAAATGATTTATGTAATTTTTAAAAACCCATTATGCCTTGCTTAAAATTTCTAGCAAGAGAGTACAAAACAAGCTTTTGAGTGCTCATCCATTGCCACAAAATTTCCTCTCAGAAAACTTAACTTCTGCCTTCAATTATCAGAGCCTGTGGAGAAAATTTAATTTATATGCCATTTTGTTTTTAAAATTTTTTTAAATGATAAGAGATTTTAAACTTATAGGGAAATAGTAATAATAGCAAATATTCATACTAATGCCTGTGTGCCAGGTTTTGTTCTAAGCCCTTTGCGTGTACTGAGCCACTAGATTTTCATGACAACCCTTTGAATACACTAATTTCCCTCATTTTACAGATGAGAAATGTGAGGCCCAATGTCACATAGCTAATAAGTGGCAGAACTGGGATTTTGAAGGCAGGTATATATTATGATACCACCATTTTGTACAAAGAAAACATAACCCTCCAACTCTGATAAGTGTTAACAGTTGGCATGGGTTCTTTCTAGACTATTTTCTTCTTTGTGCTGGCAGCAGATCAGAAACAGAACAGAGATAGCTGACCTCCAGTTTGTACTCCTTCCGGAACCCATTGCCCTTCATGGAGCATATCCAATGAGCCAACATTCATCAGGTAAGTGTTAGTTTCTTCTTTAGTAGAGCAGTGCAAATTGATAATCCATACCTGAAAATGCCAGAAGTATATTAGAAAATAAAAATTTGATTTAAAAAAGTTTAATTATTGGTCAGATATTTTAAAATTCAAACACTATTTTACAAACAAAAAAAATTTTTTTTTTTTTTTTTTTTTTTTTTGAGTTGGGGTGTCACCCAGACTGGAGTACAGTGGCTACTCCCGGCCACCGCAGCCTCTACCTGATGTGGTCCGGCAATCCTTCCGCCTCAGCCTTCCAAGTAGCTGGAACTACAGGCATGCGCTACCACGCCCAGCTAATTTTTTGATTTTTTATTGTAGAGATGAGGTCTCGCCAAGTTGCCCAGGCGGGTCTCGAACCCGCGGGCTCAGGCGATCCACTCACCTCAGCCTCCCAAAGCGCGGGATTACAGG
>CAUYQG010053809.1:0-54771 GCA_963574415.1 Tarsius wallacei
ACAGGCTGAGCCACCGAGTCCAGCCTTTTTTGGTTTTTTAAATGCAAATGACTTGGAAGGCTGAGGCGGAAGGATCTCCGGAGCCCAGCAGGTCGAGGCTGCAGTGGCCGGAAGCGGCCACTGCACTCCAGTCTGGGCGACTGAGTGAGATTCCAACTCAAAAAAAAAAAAAAGAAAAAAGGGAAGGGGAAGGGGAAGGGAAAGGAAGAAGAGAGGGAGGAAGAGAAAGTGAGGGAGAGAAAAAGTGAAAGGAAGGGAAGGAAGGAAGGGAGGAGGAAAGTGGAGAGAGAGACTTTTGATCCTGACATTTTAAAGAATATTAGAAACTTGCAGGTCAGGTGTAATGGCTCATGCCTGTAATCACAGCACTTTGGGAGGCCAAGGCGGGAAGATTGCATGAGCCTAGGAGTTGGAGGTCAGCCAAGGCAACATAGCAAGACCTGGTCTCTACAAAAAAATCACAAATTAGCCAGATGTGGTGGTGTGCACCCGTAGTCTCAGCTACTTGGGAGGCTGAGGTAGAAAGATCATCTGAGCCCAGGAAGTCGAGGCTGCAGTGAAGCATGAGTATGCCACTGTACTCCAGTCTGGCCAATAGATTGAGACCCCTATGCAAAAGAAAGAGAGAAAGAAAGAACAAAATTTACAATAAAAATTGAATTGAAATGTCTCTGGAATTGTCCCGTAACACTTTTAATACATCATGTATAAGATTGTCTTTATATTAGGCTTGCCTCTGTATTTTGGAGTTTTTAAAAAAATATCCATTACAAATTGATATTCAAAGCATTACACCCTACACATAATAGTCTCTCAATAAATGTATCCTGATGATATCGATTTTGCTAAATCCATTTCCCACTTCCTTTTTAATGACATCTAATAATCCTCATAATTAAGTTAAATCAATTGTAACACAAGTGTGGAATTCAGCATTTAAAAACTCATGTAATCATTCATTCTATCAATCAATAAATATTAATTGCATTTCAAGCAGTATGCCTAGATGCCAGGGTTTCCGCCATAAAAAAGGCAGACATAATCACTGCTCTATGGATTATAAAATCCAGCTAGAGTGGCATTTAAAAACCATCATCATCGTCATCGCAACTAACACATACTGAGAGCTTAGTCAATGCTTGGTACTCTTCTAGCATTTTACATGCATTAGTTCATTGACTCTTCCCAGCAAGGTTGTGAATAGGTCATAATACTGGCCCCACTTTTCTGATGAAATATCTGAGACCCTGAGAAATTGAGAAATGTTCAGAGTTAATTTCAATACAGTGCTAAAGTTATTACGAACCATATGTGACGGTTAAAATAATGCCTAAAAACAGCTATCAGTATTGATATAAAAGATTTAAATTCCTCTTCTCCCACACACCCTCCCTATGCCTAAAAAAAAAAAAAAAATTTAGAAGTCTTTAAATATTTTCATGTTCAATTTTAATTTTCTAACTTTTCAAGGACAGAATCCCTGGTGACAATGATTAAAATTGTTTTATATGCTTTATGTTTGGAAGTGATTTGTTCCGATAAAGAGGATAATACAGATGATGTGACGTGATTTGTAGTCTTCCAGAATGAAGAGAAAGGGCACACCAATGGAGACTTAAGCAAAGGAACTTTCCTTGTGAATTTAAAGCCCTGTTTCATTTTCTGACCTCACTACATAGACTTTCACACCATCCAGGCCTGCCATTGGATAATAACTGTGTCTAGCAACCCCTGGGACCCAACCAATTTATCATCTCCTCTGCTGGAGAGGTTTTTTGGTTACTTCCATCCTGTGTTGTGCTGTGGGGTCTAGCAAAGCCGAAGGGTTGCTAATTGCCATGTTAAATTCTCCTGGCCTCAGCTATTCTCTCCCTTGTGTCTCTCAATCTCTCAGCCCAATTGGGGACGTCCTCAGGAATTTATCTGCACGCCAGGAGCTCAAAAAGCATTTACTGCTAGTTTGTCTGTATCAGCAGAGGAGAAAGGTGGTTTTAGTCAGGGTAGCTGTGCTCTGCATTTTATGATGCTATTTCATAATGGGAGGTTGCAATCTTCTGCCTACTGTAAGATAAAAGGGAAAGGAATTCACAACAACTTGTGTTTGGGGAAACATTTTCTTGAATTTAGGGTTATCCATCAAGATAACAGTTATTACTAATGTCCTTATCTGATGTTGTCTAAATAAAGTCCATTAACTGACTTTACTTTCCCAGGTCCAGTTGCTATAACTTTATTATAGTTGTCAATACCCTGCTCAAAATAATAATTCTAGCATTGATTTCTACTTCTTCTTTGCTTAAAGACCTTTTGGCATCTCTACTGAATTTCTAGAGTTTAAAAAAATTGTGACGCTGGGTGGAGGACTTAAAAAGCCACCACGTGAAAAAAGCGCCTCGGTGACCTTCCTTATGCAATATTTAGACAATTTAATTCTGATCCATGAAACATAGAATCAGTGACTTGGGGTAAAATTTTTTTCTTCCTCCACCTGTAAGTTCAAAAACATTTTTAGACAGCATGAGATGCATATCCATCATTTTCAGAAACTCATCATACAAACATAGGAATGCCAATTGATTAACCTTGACGCCATCCCTGATCTGGCCTATACGTTCTTTAATTGACCTAAGAACACACCCAAAAACTCTTTCTACAGCAGCCTCAAATGTGAAATATTTCCATTTATTTTGGTGAGAATATGTTTGACCTGTATTGGATAGAGAATGGGCTTTGTTTCTCAAAGACTGGAGAGAAGAACAATGTTATCTGCATTACCAACCAAAGGCAAGATCAACAACTTTTTTTCCCCTGGGCAGAAGTAGCAGAGGTGATCTGATGGTGTCAGAAATATTTGAGTATTACGTTACTGACTTACAAGACGGAAGGTATGATGAAGGTACAGTGATCCAGTCATAGCAAGGGGCTTTTCCAAAGAAACATGTGTTTAAAAGACCTGTTGTCGCTCTTGACGGTTGCTTTCTGTCTACTTCCTACTTTGTGTCCTGCTTATTCTCCCAAACCTACTGAGGGGGGCTAATGTCCACAATCATTAGGTAAGAGGGTTTAGAAGCCTGGATTTTATTCCTGAACTAGCCACAACTTGCTCTCTTCCCTGGTTATGTTTCTTCTCTTTCGGACAGTACTCAAACTCAGAGGCTTTTCAGAGGCCACTTAACATGGTCGAGAGAGTACCAGCTTTGGACTAGAAAATCCCTAGTTGTGGTACTGACTCTGGCACAAATAAGACAATTAACATGAGACCTTGGGCACATTATGTAATCTTGTGGAAATCCGAGTTTCTTAAGTGGAAAATGGAAATAAGACAGCCTACCTCGTAGAGTTGTTTGTAAGGATTTAATTAAACTCCACAAAAATAGTGTCTAGCATAGTATAACTTACATTGTAGGGACCCAATTATAATAATAAAGGAACATAAACGGATGAATAAAGACATCATGTATTGTGATCTGATATCTTTTTTTTCCCCCTAGTGGATGTAACGTCTTGGGAAATATTATTTGTTTAATAAAATAGGAGTTAGATTTAAACCAAAATAAGATATCACCTCATACCTGTTAGAATAACTATTATGAAAAAGAGAAAAGTTAACAGTGTTGGTGAAGACATGGAGAAAAAAGAATAGTTTTAAACTGTTGATAGGAATATAAATTGGTATAGCCATTATGGAAAACAATATGGAGGTTCCTCAAAACTTTAAAACTAGAGATACCATATAACTCAGCAATACCACTTCTGGGTATATATCCAAAAATGAACTCTGGATCTCAAAGAGATATCTGCATCCCCATTTCATCACATTATTCACAGTACTCAAGATATAGAAACAACCAATGATGGATAGATAAAGAAATTGGGGGTGGTGTATAAAATGTAATAATAGCCTCCAAAAAGAAGGAAATTTTGCCATTTGCAATAACATGTGTGAAACTGGACATCGTTATGCTAAGTGAAATAAGTCAGACCCTGAAAGCCAAATAGTACACGACCTCATTTATATGTAGAATCTAAAACAGGCAGACTCATAAAAGCAGAGAATAGAACGGTGGTTGCCAGGGGTGGGGATGGATTGGGGTGACGGGAAATGGGCAGTTGATCAAAGAATACCAAAGAATAGCAACGTTTCAGCTATGCAGGATGAATGAGTTCTGATGAGCTAATATACAGCATGATGACTACTGTTAACAGCACTGTGTTATATAATTAAGAGTTGCAAAGAAAGTAGATCTTTAGTATTCTCACTAAAAGAGAGAGGAGGGAGGGAGAGAGAGAAGGAAGGAAAGGTGGACAGAAGGAAGAAGGAAGGAAGGAAGGAAGGAAGAAAGGAAGGAAGGAAGGAAGGAAGGAAGGAAACTGTGAGATGATAGATATGTTTATTAGGTTTAGTCTGGTAATCATTTTACAATGTATACTTATATTAAAACACCAAGCTGTATACCTTAAATGTATATAATTTCTACGTGTCAATCATACCTCAATAACACTGAAAAATTTTTAAAAAGCAAAATTAGTTTTTGGATGCTTTCTCTTTTTGCTAAATAACAATGAAGTTTAAATCTATTTCTCAGCTTCTTTGATGCAAACACTGAGTGAGATAGCAAGGAAATTAAATTGTTGGGTATTATAAGCACTTCAGGAAATGTAGCAATTTGCTTTTAATTTTTGAATGCCAATCAGTTCTTCAGACTCAACTCTGTCATTTCAAATATGAAGACACACTTTAAGCCTCTGCAACATGTGGGGTTAATTCAGGGTGAGATTCGAAGTTCCCTTCATTGCCAAAGGCATATGATTCCATGGGAGATATATCCAGAGTTCTCTGAAGCCAAGAAAAGACCCTTCTTCCCATACATATATGTTATTTCATGATCACAAAAATCCTGTGATAGGAATGTTCATAGAGGCTGCCTCAGTCAGCCTCTGGAAAGAGAATAACCCTCAGTTTATCTCAGATTGTTTCAGAGGATTTATGTGAAGCAAGCTACATGCCTTGGATTTGCTGGTTAAAACAATTATAATATCATTTTATAACTTAACAAGCAATGTTCAGTATGAAAACAGGTGGTAATATGATGTGCTTAACTTATTCAGAAGTTTCAGGTGTGGAAACTTAATGGTCAATGTGAAAGTATTAGAAAGTAGGGCCTTTAAGAAGTGACTAGGTCAAGAAGGCTCCTCATAAGAAGGCTTCACTCAGAGTTCTACTGGCTTGCCCTCCTGCCTTCTGTCATGTGAGGACACAGCATTCGTCTGCTCCAGAAGATACAGCCACAAGGCACCATCTTGGAAGCAAAGAGAGAAACTCTCACTAGACAGCTGAACCTGCCAGCACTTTGATCCTGGACTTCCCAGTCTCCAGAAAGATGAGGAATACGTTCCTTTTATTTACACAGGACCCAATCTTTGGCCTTTTGTTACAGCAGCACAAAGAGGGACATATATATTTAAATATATATTTTAAATGTAGTCTCAGTTTTTTACTGGCTGTGCTCCCCCAAATGTCTCAACCTCACTATCCCTTAATCTTTAGTTTACAAACAGAAGGCTTTAACTAGAAGATGCTAGATTTTCCTCAATCATAACAGTTACAGCAATAAAGAGAGAGAATAGTAACTCCATTGAACTAACCCAGCGTTATAATAGATAGGACCCTGAAGTTGTCCTGAGTTCTTGAAACTAGCTGTTGGTGATCTTGGGCACTTTAACTGTCTCACCAGTAAAGTGAGAGCCTAAGGAATCTGGACCTCAGAGGGTCATTACGACTGGATTATATATTAAAGGCGCTATTCATGCTTTATAAAAGAAACAACTGAAGTTCAGAGAAGTTAAGTCAATTTGAAAATGTCATATGGCTAGGAAGTAACAGATTTTGAAACTAGTTCTGTCTAATTTTAACCAGTACCACACTTTCAAGCTCTGTAATTCCATGAAAATCCTATTTTGATTAGAATTATAAAGTGATGCATCTGAGTCCATCGTTCCATTGTTTTTGTTCCCAAAGCACATTATGCATATAACTAGCAAAGCAGTCGCCCTGTCTTGTTACTTTAATTGTTGTTTTACTTGTCTCTGACCCGCAGCAGACAGTGAGCTTTTTGAGGACAAAAATCATCATTTATAAGGCCAAGACTTAAGAATGCTGGCACATAGTAGACACATAAGAAATGTCTTTTGAACAAAATACAATTTTAAGAACATAAGAAGTATATAGCAAAACAAAACAGAACAAGACCAAAGCGATTTCACTAGTTTAATTTGACTTTATGAAAAAACAAAACCAGAGATGAGGGAAATAAATGTTGTCAGGATAGTCAGGTAAATAGACATTGAAGGTAAGATACTATTTGGGCTGTAGGCAGGAAATGGGTTTTATTATTTTCAGGTACTGCCTCCTGTAACAGTTGTTCTGAACTAAGATTTT
Source organism: Tarsius wallacei (assembly GCA_963574415.1). NCBI lineage: Eukaryota > Metazoa > Chordata > Mammalia > Primates > Tarsiidae > Tarsius > Tarsius wallacei. Next base: position 6,440 of record CAUYQG010053809.1, read on the forward strand.
ACTGGGTCTTGTCATGAACATAGTTAAATTAATTGCATTTTTTCTATATCCAGAGAAGTTTTAAACTTAGAGAACTGGCTATAAATTTGGACCAAACAGAGACTGTTCAGTTTCAAAGACATTCTAGGAGAAATTCACTACAGTGAATGTTTCATATTAAAATTTATACCATCCATCATTCTAATAGATTATCCATATGATTTGTCCATCACATTATGAGAACAAAATCCTATCTTGTCTCCTTGATACTGTGTCTTAAAAAAAAGAGGAAAAAAAACACACTGTTCCTTTTCTAGTTTTTTTCTTTGAAGTTGTTCATAGCACACAAGGTCTGGCATCAGGAGTAATTAGAGTAAACCATGCAGAAATCCCAACGGAAGAGGGCAGGTAGGATAATGTTTGCTGCATTAAAAACTTAAAAAGAAAGCTCGGTGTTTTAGAGGACGAGAAGGTGAATAAATCCTTACCAGGAAGATTAAATGAGTGAATCGGTTTTATCTGCCTAAATTAGACTCCCCGGCCATATTCTGAGATGCAATCATAATTATGAGAAAAGTTTGAGAGGGAATTTTTAGTAATTAATAATGCTATACAAATGATAAGCAGATAAATGTTTTTGAAGATTATGCCCAGCAAAAATTGTGTACTAAAATCACCCAAAATGCTGGTCTCCACCCCAGGTCAAAGAAAGGATGCTGAATGCCCAGTCTCTGGGGCTAGATCCAGGCCTCTGCTTCTACAGGTTTTTTTTTTGATGGGGGCGCAGTTTAAGGCTCTATCTACAATGTGAGGATGCTTGGCAGACAGAGTTCCCCTACAAAGAAACTCTTTGTTTTCTTCAAACAGAATTTCAGTTTTTTCAGTTAACTTGGCTTATGTCAAATTCATGACAGGCAAGATGATTCTATATCTCTCTTCCTTATAAAGGAAGACTAGTGAAAAGTATTTAAAAACAAAAATAGTGTGAAAACAGGGTTCCTAGATTTAGAAAGCTAAACTATCCCAAACACTGCATGGGACACACTTATACAAAAACATTACTTGCTATTGACCTCAAATTCACATTTAACTGGGTGTCTTATATTTTCTCTGGTTGCTATATGCAAAAGGGTGGAAGTCACAGCCTGAAGGCAGCCAGCAACCATTCGCAAATGGTCTCACATGTGAACTGATGCAGAAAAACCCACATTTGTCACCTAAAATAATGTAATCTAAATTCTAAAAATATATTTTTTGTTGTTTTGAAAATAAGAGTTCAAAAGAAGCCTTAAAAATCTTAGCCTCTGTTATGGGTTATTTTTAATTACTTTCCTTAACTCACCTTTAGTTCAATGCCATCAAGGTTGTTGTTGCTTAAAGAGCTAAGATTTTATTCAGTGAAAATGATCGGAAAGAAATCTAACTACTCTTTTCCAAACTAAAAGTTGTGTTCAGTTTTTCTACCTAAGCAAATAGCTCTTGAAAAAAATTATCAGTACTGGAATGGACATGCCTACCAAGACCTTCAGGAAGTAGGTGATGCCGATAAGCCTCTCTCCTAAACTGAGATCTGTCTCTGGTTCTAAACAGGCCTACAGGTGTGGCCACAATTTGAACAGATGTTTCCACATGTGGGAGTTGGGGTTTGAGTATCTATTTTGCTCCCACTGCCTTTTCCTTTATGTCACTCACTGTGGCGATGTGTGTTTTTTAGCCGTCGCACTTCTTTGTCTCCCTTTATGCCTCTATTTGGTAGAGCTGTGGGCTGTGGTGTGCTATTTCTCTCTTGCTTATTTTTAGATGATTGTTAGGAACCTTTTTTTTTTTGGTCATGCTGTTTTGAGACTCTTTAATTAGTCTTTCTGGTCACAAACACAGGGAGACAAACACACACACACACACACACACACACACACACACACATACACAGAGAGAGAGAGAGAGAGAGAGAGAGAGAGGAGGAGGAAGAAAGAGGGAGAGAGAGATGAGAGATGAGGGTGGGAGAATAGTAGAGGCATTAGTTTTATGAGGGAACAAAACCTCAGCCAAAGGCAGATGACCTTGCCCTTGTTCTGCTTTGAAACGGGAAGTTGAACTGCCCCAGGAAGTCATTAACAGACCAGTAGTGACTATTTTGTCAGGTCTTATTGTTTAATTAGATCACAATTTAGATCCTGATTCTAAAATCCTTTTGGCACATGCCATAATTCTCAGTACTTAGTATCAAATACTTCCTAACAACTGCCTATGCAAGGCCAAAAGAAAGTAAATTCAGTATTTAAACTCATTTCACTTTTTTAAATAACAGACTCTTAGACTAAAAAGTTTCTAGTGGCCAATCACTCAGACCTTTTATGGAAGTAATTGCACCCCTGGGTCTCAAATGCTCAATTTGTGTTCAAGGCTTCCCTTGAGTCATATTAAGTGCTCTAACCATGCCTGGAGAATGGCAAGTCTTTGGCCCTCCCAGCATCGTATCTGGGTTTGAAGATGCTACTTCTTTATATTCATAGACTATGACCTGAATCCCTCCAGAAGCAAAGCAGGATCAGAGTTCTAGATCCAGGGAATGAGAAGAAGATGCGTGGCAAACCATGTATTTGGTTATAATATCTCTGGCCCATCGGAGCTGGGCTTTCGGGATCTGAATCACAGAAATTAAGGGCATCCAAAAATTAGAAAGAAGAAAGATCTGTAAGACCCCAGAAATCCTTGGTCCATAAAATGTTTTCCACTCACCCAGTTTATGTTTCAAGTACTGAATATTCTCAGCATAAAATGCATTAAATATTAGAACTTACCAGTGGGACCATGCCACAGACCAATGGATTTGATTATTGAGATTTTTTCTTTTGGAGAAGCAGCCTACAGTATACTTTGCTTAATTTCCTTTCACTGCCACTAGTGATGCTACCATAAACAAGTCTTTTCTTTTTCCTTTTTCCTTCTTTCCTTCTTCCTTCCCTATCCCCTTTCCTTCTTTCTTTCTTTTTTGATGTTGTAGTCTAATACATATTCTTATTGCTACACAATCTTGCACAATCTCCGTTTAACCAAGCTCAATGCATTGTTTACATATTTCTCTCAGTTTTCTATGTCTGTAAAGTTTTGACTTTGCTTTTCCAAATGTCATTTTCTGTTTTCAATATTTTTCCAAATGGTGGTAAGTATTATGCAAGTTTTATTTAGAGGGTGGTATAGGAATACTTGGGAGAGATAACGGCTGAGGTTGCTGAGATCCAGTGAGGTTTCTGGTGGGAGTAATATTTGAGCTTAGTTCTGAAAGATCCCTTTGTGAAAAAAGGATTCAGGGAAAAGCTTTCTTGGCTGAGAACACATCTATGCATCTATGCATAGGGCTTCAAGGCAGTGGGCGGGGCGGGGGGGTGGGGTGGGAGGGGGAAAAAAATGAATACAACTGCAAGTGGTGAGTTCAGTGTGAAAACAAGGCAAATTGTGAAGGTTGAGTGATAAGTGATAAGGGAAGAGAAAAAGACAAGGGCCAAATTGTAAAGGACATTGCATACTCCAGTAGGGTTTGATCTTTTTTCTTCTAATGGTAAAGGGGAGTGATAAAGGGTTTCAGAAGGAGAATGATAAGATTTCTATTTCTGAAAGATCATTCTGGCACATGTGGACAAGTGATTAGAGTAGGAAAAAAGTGAAGTAGGAGAGAAAAGTTAGGGTCAACTAAGCAAGAAATAGTGGCCTAAAGTTAGATAGTAATAATGCAAACGATAGGCAGATAGAGGCTGCACAACTTGATGACTAGCTAGATTATGAAGGTGAGACAGACAGGGAGTGAAAGGTGACTCTCAATTTTCTAGCTTTGGAAAGTATGGGAATTGTGGAAACAATTCATTCATTTATTGAGAAAGCAAATACAAAGACAAAAGTCCCAGTCTTGGCAGGGGACCAATTCCATTTTGGACATGTTGACTTTGTGGTACCTATGTAAACTCAGGAGCAGATATTTAGTGGGCTGATTGAGTCATAAATATGGGATTCATCAGTCTATAGAGGACAATGAGGTCTTGAGAATTAATGAAAAAGACTAACCACAGAGGTAGGAATAAATCAAAGAAGACATTATGTCACCTAAAAGGGAAAGAAAGAATTTCAAAAAGTGCTCTATGCTATCAAATGGAGAAGTCACTATCGAAAGTTCATTGCATTCAACAGCAGGGCAGTCATTAGTGATATTGTCTGAAATGATCATTGTGGATGCCAACTACAATGGGATAGTTCAGTCAGTTTTGGCAATTTTTGTCTTAAGAATTTGTCCATTTAATGTAAATGGTGGTTTTTATTGGCATGAAAGTTTTCATATGATTCTTAAATTATCACTACAATCTCTATAATATACACGGTGATCTCCTCTATTTCATTCTGCATGTTAATTGTTTGTCTCTTCTTTCTATCTTGATTAGTCCAGCCAGAAGTTTATTAATTTTGTTGTATTTTTTTTTGAAGAAGCCAGATTTTGTTTTACTGGCTGTCCATTTTTTTCTGTTTCATTCATTTCTTCTCATCTTTACCATTTTCTTTATTCTGCTTGTTTGGGGTATAATTTGCTCTTCTTTTTTAGTTTCTTAATGTGGGAGTATAGGTTATTGATTTTAGAATTTTTATTTTTTCAATATAAGTATCAAAGTTATAAAATTTTCTTCAATCTCTAATTGTATCCCATGATTTTTATATGTTATGTTTTTCATTTCCTTTCCTTTGAAAGTATCTTCTAAATTTTCTGTTATTTTTTTCTTGCTTCTATGGGTATTTAGAAGCATGTTGCTTTACTTCCAAATATTTGAGGATTTCCCAGGTATCATTCTGTTATTAGTTTCTAATTTAATATGTTTATGGTTAGGTAACATAGTATAATTTCAATTTTATTTTTAAATTTATTGAAAATTGTTTTTTGATCTAGAATATGGTCAAGGTGAATGTTTGCATACACTTGGGGAATAAAGCATACGTATTTTGCTGATGCTGGTTGCAGTGTTCTATAAATGTTAATTATAACAAGTTATTTCATGTTGTTCAAGGCTATTTCTTACTACCTGTCAATTTGCTCTATTAATATTTGTCTTTTCAGTTGAGTCAGATTTTGCTTCATGTACTTTTAAGCCCTATGGTCAAATGCATACATATTTACTATCATTTTTCTCCTTAGTGGATTGATTTCTTTAATATAATTCCAGGTAATATGCCATGTTCTGAAATCTGTTTGACCTGCTATTAATTTCAACCATCCTAATTTTTTGTTTCCATGCTCTGGCTTTACTGTTTTTAGCAAATTTGAGGACGTTCTGGCCATTATTTCTTCAAATACTTTTCTGCCTCTCAGATCGAGGATATAATTCACATATTTTAAACTATTTTATAATTTTCTATAGATTACTAAGGCTTTGTTTTTTTATTCTTTTTTTGTCTTTTTGTTTTATTCTATTATAATATCTTAGAGAGTACTAATTATTCTATTTCATCCACAGTGTCTATTAACTATTGCTATTAACCTCACTCAGTAAGGTTTTCGTTACAGACTTATCTTTTTCATCCTAGAAGTGTTATTTCCCTTTCATATCCCTTTTCATTATGTTCACTTTTATTCCTGTAAGTAGTTTACATAGCATTAGTTGTTTTAATATCATCTCTTAGCTTGTTTTCATTGACTGATTTTTCTCCTGGTCATATATTTCTGTTTCTTGGACTACCTAGTAACTTTGGATTGAATGCTGAACATTGTCTAATTGTCTGGATTTTGTTACCTTCTTTTAGAGAGTAGAGTGTCGGGTAGGGGTGTGTGTGTGTGTGTGTGTGTGTGTGTGTGTGTGTGTGTGTGTGTATTGGGGAGGCAGACATTTAAATAATTTGCTGTGATGATTAATTTTATGTGTCAACTTGACTAGATTAAGGGATATTCAGATAGCTGATAAAACAATATTTAAGGTATATTCGGATAGCTGATAAAGCACCCCTGTGAGGGTGTTTCTGGAAAAGATTAGTGTTTGAAATTGTAGACTGAGCAAAAATCTGCCCTCACCAACGTGGGCAGACAACTTCCAACCCATTGAGGGCCCAGATAGAAAAACAAAAAGGTAGAGGAAGGACAATTTCCTTTCTCCTCCGGAGCCAGAAAATCTGTCTTCTTCTATTCTCAGACATTAGAACTCCAGGTTCTCTGGCCTTCTGACTTTGGAGTTTACACCGCTGCCTTGCAGTTTCTCAGGCCCTCAATCCAGGACTGAGAATTAAACTACTGGGTTTTCTGGTTCTTCAGCTTGCAGATGGCATATTGTGGAACTTCTTAGCCTTTATAATTGCATGAGCCAATTTCTAAACAAACCTCTTCTTATATGACTGTATATATTCTACTGCGTCTGTTTCTGTGAAGAACCCTGATGAATACACTTGCATATCAATTCTATCCTTTTGGAACATGCTCTTAAGTGTCTTAGAACATCTAGAGGAATCTTCACTCTAGTTAATCACTCAGCCCCACTACTAAGGCATAATCCCTCTGTGGCTGAAGAGGTTCACCAAGGATTCTCAACTTTAGCAATTAGAAGTGAGAACATCTTTTTGTCCATTGTGAACTCTGGAAATTGTTTAATTTGCCATACTCTACTTGGTCTTTATTTAGCTTTATACATGCTGGCCTACTACTAAGCAAAGACTCAAAGGGAACCCTACCCAAATTTTTGGAAACTTTTTCTTCATGTCTCCTCCTTTTTGGAAGTCTGCTCTACACCTTACAGCTGTTACAGGCTCCATTAAAGTTCAACTCCATATTCTAAACTTAGAGGGCTCTGGGTTCTTTTTTTAGGTTTTCTTCCCTGTGTTCATAGGTTAGAGATTGACTCCAAGGAAAAAATCCAAGGGGATTATGGGGCCCACCTCTCTTGTTTTGCTTTTCTCAAGGATTATAATTCTACACTGCCAATGTGTGAAAACATTTACTTCGTATATGTTGTCAAACCTTCTAATTATTATAATAGGAACTTAAGCCTAGTTCTTGCCTTTTCTTCAAGTCAATAAGCAGATGTCCAACTACTAAGATTTGGGATTGTTTGTTATGCAGCACTATTGTCAATAATGGACTAATACATAAAATTTCTATGCGCTGGGCTTCTCACTAGAGATATAAAAATGATCAAGAAACTCCGGTAGTCAAACATAGATGATAAGACAATGTGTCCAGTACAATGATAATAGTATACACAAAATTTTATGAGTTCTCAACTTAACTTTGGGAACTATCGTACACTTTAATGATGAAATTTAGCACTGGATCCTAAGGTGATAAGGGTAATTTTAAATCAAATGTAGTATAGGGAAGTAATATTATGTGAAAAAGAGACAGCATGGGAAAAAGCATAGTGTAAATAAACACCAGGCTTTCATTAGGAAACTACAAAAAACTGTGACAGTTATTGAGCATAAAGTAGAGAATAGAAAGTGAGAGTCAAAAAGGCTGGAAATAAAGTGGAAATCAAATCATGAAAGGTTTTGCCAGCCACATCAATGAGTTGGACTTTGCCAGACTTTATCCTAAGGGTATGGGAAGCCACTGAAGTGTTTAGGAAATGAACCAATGTATAGATACTATATAAAGTGGATTCAGGAAAAAATTACAGGACTAAATAAAGCTAAGGCTATTTTGATGATTCAAGAAAGAGACACAAACAGTTTGTGATTGGTGTCTGGAATGAGGAGAAGAAAACAGATTTGATAAAGAATAATAATTCCTCCCTCCTTTTGAGTGTTTACTATATTCCATGTTATAAGTACTTTGCATGACATTAACTCATCTATAACCCTCACAACTAGCTTGTAAAGTAGATGCCATGGCTATACTAATTTAATGATTAGGTACCAAGCACGGCATGATTAAATAACCTAAGTTACATAGTCTATGAGTGAAAAAACTGAGACTCTATCCCAGAACGCTTGGCAACAGAGTCTATAATCTTAATAACTATGTTGTACTGCTTCTGGAAGATTATTAGAGTTGTAATTAACTACTTACTTGTCTTACTTCCTTTCTTAACTGGAAACTCCCAGAAGGCAAAGATTATGTCTTGATCTTTGTAATGTCCCCAGGACATACAGCAACAAACTGGACAGGCAAGCAACCTGCTATTCCAGAGAATCAACAAGTAAAGAAATAAATAAAAAAGACTATTTCAGAGGGTGTTATGAACAAATAAGATAAAGTAAAATCAGGTAAGAAGGTTCTTTGGACAGAGTATCAGAGAAATTCTCTCTGATAAGAAAACACACCATTGAGTTTAAGCCACCTTAGTGTCTCGGATTGCTTTGATCTAGGAGGAGAAACAATGTCTGTGTTGCCGAAGCAGTGAGGGAGTGAGAGAGTGGTGTGTGGTAATATCAGAGAGGGTCCACTTCTAGAACAAGATCCATTTCTGGAGCAAGTGTTGTAAAAAATTTGGCATTTCATTTCAACTGCAAGGAAGTCAATGGCTGGCTTTAAGTGGGAGGTGATAAGATCTGATTTACATTTGAAAGGAAACATTGGGAAGTGGAAAGGAAGGAAGTGAAAATCAGAGAAAAGAAGCTTAGAATTTAAGGTATAGAGATGAGCAACTCGCTAAGAATGCAATCTAAGATAGGGTTGCATTTGGGGATCGTTGGAGTTTAGGAGGGGAAATTTGACATTGCGATATCATTTGCTTAGATGTTTAAATCTTTGAGAATTTTAATTGTTGATAATGAAGTGATATGCTTATGTTATCGGAAAAAGGAAAAGAGTATCTAGATTAAAACCATCATTAAGTTCTTTATTAAGTTATTAAGGAAAAAATTTGGCATAGGCTTGTTCTATGAGTGGGAAGAAGAAAGGAGGAGAGAAAAAATAATTATCCAAATTCATGAAGTACTAGCATGCAATGAGTGAAATCATGGACTCAATTGGTATCAGGAGGAAAAAGTTTGGTTTAAGTTAAAATAATCAAATAGATAAAGTGTTTGAGAAAAAATGGTGACTATAGGTGCATGGCTAATAAGAAAGCACGTGCTCCACAGTCCATAATCCAGGAGTTTCAGAGACAGAATGGACAACTCAAATAGGAAGAATTCTCTGCCTTCACCCACTCCAGGTCTGACCTAGCTCTCATCTGTGACTTTCAGAGTCACTTTGATTGGAATGAGCCCAACTGGCGATTATGGACATAAATATCCCCATCCTAGTTATAAAAGTAGAGTCAAGTCTGGGTGTAAGTGCACAAGTTGGAGGGACATGGAGGAAGACAAATCACCTTAATTAACTCAAAGGTGAGCAATGCTAATGTAGTACAGAAATTGAGTGGTAGAAAGTGAGAGAGAGATAGATACACAAGGAGATATAGGAAGGATGAAATTAGAGAAGGATGATGAAACTTGGAATTAAAAAAAAAAAAACAGAGGCCAGGCAGGGAAGCAGGCAGAATATGTTGATTTTTTATATATTAAGATATCATAATACAGCTGGACTTCTGTGAAAGAACTGAATACATTTCCTTGTCTATTAATTTAGTAATCTGATCAAAAAGCATATGGGTTTGTGAGTAGATAATAGATAATACAGCCAAAAGAATTAGGGTAATTTTCTTTCTTTCTTTCTTTCTTTTAATATCATCTAACGTCTATACAAATGAAAAGTAAATGCTTCCACTAGGGAATAAAACACTCAGCAAACCCTGTTTAGCTTCTATGAGCAGATTTATTGTATGGTTACTAAAATGAGTTATATTCAATCTTCAGTCTGTATGCTCATTCACTACATCTTTAGACACTGACCTTAGGGACTACACACATCTGCTGGAAGTCACATATACTCTATGAGAATCAGAACTAACAATTCTAGCTGCTTCATCTAATTAGACAATCGGGAATCTCAGCTATTACAGCCCTGTAGGAAAACTTTTCCCAATCATATTTCAATCACATTCCATGGGAAGTATATTGGGTGCTACAGTCTTCACAAGTGTGTTGGCTTGTTACTTCACAATGGCGGGCATGCCACAGCATTTCGGAGGTGGCATATCCTCTTAACCCACTCAGAAGAGTATTAACCCAGAACCCCCAGCCAGACATCCATCCGCTGACCCTCCTGGAGTTGTCGTTATTCCTCAACATGCCTCTTTGCTCCAATCAAACCACCCTGCTTACTATTCTCCATATATGACTTGCTAATTTTAGTACATATTGCTCTGAATCATAGCGTGTCAAAGCTGAAAAGCCTCTTAGAGATTTAGACCAGCCCTCCTCAATTTACACCTGAGGAAACACATTTCAGTAGTCCTTCAAAACCTATCTCAAAACTCACTTCCCACAGATTGCTTTCCCTGTTAAGTTGTAGCAGCTCTGGGAACTACATTTTTTTTTCCCCCTTAGTACACTTCTTTAACTACTATAATTTCTGTTTGTCCAGGAAAGAAGCCTTGGAAGTCAATGTGTCTTCCTTGGCCTCCATTTCCTTTGTGATGATAGAAAAGGGCTATACTTTATGATCTCTCAGATTAATTTTTACTCTAGTATATTTTGGTATAATAAATCTATCTTTGAAGTATCATGTTTTTAAAAAGTTGCTCTTGGTTACTCATGCAGGCAGTCCTCGTCTTCCACGGTACCATGTTAACCGAAACGGGTGCATCCTGATACCTGCTCCCTCATTGTGCAATGTTCCATTCCCAAAAACTGTGTAAAGTGAAGAATCAGCATGCATTTGTTTAAACTAACACTGCACAGTGCAAAGCAAGAACTACCTGTAGTTTTCTACTCTTCAATAGTGAACATGGGGTTTTCTTGGTGGTGGTAGTGGGTTTTTTTGTCTTGTGTGTGTGTTTTTTGTTGGTTTGTTTTTTGCCTTTTACAACTCATTCTCCAGATTTTCTTTGGAGAAACAACTTTTTCTTAGTAGATAAACTGCAATTCAAGAACATTGTTTTCCCTGGTCAAGGGTGAGCACGTGACCAGAAGTAGGCCTGTCAGCCATTCTCCCTGGCATTTATGCCTAGAACCCTAGCTAGAACTGGAGCAGATTGACCTGACTGCATTATTCTGAAGCGATGGCTCACTAGTTCCCATTTACTAGTTCCTGTTAGAACGGGCCTGATTCCTGTACATTCCAAAGTCTGATTCTTTAACTTTTCTTTTGATTCTCAGAATTATCTCATATCCTTGTATTAAATCCTTCTTTTTTTTTCGCTGAAGTTATGCACGATTTGTGTCATAAGCAACAGAAGCACCTGACTTGCAGTGTTTCTGAATTCCCTTAATATAGCACGTTTTTTTTCCTACAAACTTCACAGACCCATGGCCTTCCCTAATTGCTCCTCCAATTTCTGAGCACCTACTTGTTTCTTTTGCAATCTGATCCTCATCTTATGTAAACTCCACCTTTGAAAGTGACTCTTACTGCTAAATACAAAGCCTTTTGTTTTTTGGTAATTTCTCAACCTCTTACACGTTTCCTTGAAGCATTTGGCTGCGTGAAAATTCCCATCCCCCTCTGTTCTCTGTGACTCTGGAGTATGCCCGTTTGGCACCAATTCCCTAGCAACTCTTCCGTGCCCCTTGCAAGTCCACCTTCTTCCATTCATTTCCTAAATATTGACATTTCAAGTGACTATTTCTAGGCTTCTGTTCCTGGTCCTCTGTGCTTTACTACAGCCTATGTTTCTCAGCCTGGATCAGTCCTCTCCTAATTCCTGGGTGTAAGATAGTCTTTTGAGAGTAAAAACAAGGGTTACATAGGGCACATCTCCTGAGATTATAAATTGTACTTGATGCTTCTGGGAGAGAAAACATTCTGTTTATATTAATGCAACATTAGGATGGATTTTTAAGACGAGAACTTTCTTTTTTCAGTGTGTTACTTGAAAGGTATTCATCAAGCACAATCTAGAAGCAATATTTGACAAGCACTGTCCAGGTTGATTACATTTACTCTTATGACAGTATAAAAAGTGACAAAGAGTATGGGCTTGAGGTCAGATAGGCGTGGTTGGTTCCACACTTCAACACACACTTATGTGAACTTTGGCAAGTTATTTAACCTCTCTCAGCCCAAGTCTTCTCATCTATGAAATGAGACAGTAATATCTACTGGAAAGGATTGGTATAAGAATTAGAGGAGGTAATGCAAGTAAAATGAAATGCATCCAGTAAAAGCTAGTTGCTACAGGAATTGTTATTTACCTATATAAATAATGGTCAAACCTTTACCTCTAGTCCTAGACATCTTTTCAAGTTACAATCTATAAATTGCAATGATGGGATAGCTGTCATGCTTATTCCTTGAATCCCATTATGCAAACTGAGGATAACTTTCCCACCTAAAAAACAAAGTATTTACTTCAGACTTCTCTAATTTTACCAGTGACACTACCATTCTGCTTAATATTAAGTCACAAACCTCTGACCTTTCATCTAAATCACTACCCTACATTAAATCTTTTGATTAGGCTAAAATGCAGAATCTTGTTTCTGCAGTCTCACTTGAATCTCCCCTTTTATGTTACAATTGAGGAAACTACGTTAACACATCCTTATCCCCCAAATCCAAAGCTTACACTAAGTTTCATTCTTGGTGTTGTACGTTCTATGGGTTTTGATAAATGTATAATGACATATTTTTGCTATAATATCATACAGAGTAGTTTCACTGCCCTAAAAATCCTCTGTGTTTCACCAATGTATCCTTACCTTTATTGATTCTTAAAATTTTCTCCATAGTTTTGCTTTTTCCTGAGTGTCATATCATTGGAGTCATATAGTATGCAATCCTTTCGAATTGGCTTCTTTCCCTTAGTTATATACATTTAAGTTTAAGTTTCTTTCTTATATTTGCATGTTGTGTTAGCTCATTTCTTTTTGGCATTGAAAAATATCTGGGTATAACACAGTTTATATGTCCATTCACCTACTGAAGTCCATCTTGGCTGCTTCAAAGTCTTGGCAGTTAGAAACAAAGTTACTATAAACATCCATGTGTAGGTTTTGGGGTGGACATAAGTTTTCAGCTAATCTGGGTAAATACCAAGGGGTGTAATTGCTAGATCAAGTGGTAAGAGAATATTTACTTTTGTAAGAAACTGCCAGACTGCCAACTAAAGTTGTATCACTTTGCATTCCCACCAGAAATGAATGAGAGTTCCTGTTGCTCCACATACTCACTGACACTTGGTGTTGTCAGTGTTGGATTTTGTCTATTCTAGTAAGTATGCAGTGGTATCTCATTGTTGTTTTAATTCACAATTCTCTAAATATAGTCTTGAGACTCTTTTCATATGCATAGTTTCCATCTGTATATCTTCTTTGGTGTTGTCCATGTTTTTGCCCATGTTTTATTGGATTGTTTTCTTATTGTTGAAGTTTGAGAGTTTCTTTATATAATCTTTTATTAGACATGTCTTTTGTAAATATTTTTTTTCCAGTGTTGCTTGTCTTCTCATTCTCTTGTCAGTGTCTCGCAGAACAGAAGTTTTTAATTGTAACAATGTCCACTTTATCAATTATTTATTTTGTGGATTGTGCCTTTGGGGTTATATCTGAAAAGCCAAATCCATTGTCATCTAGACTTTCTTCTATGTTATCTTATAAGAGCTTTGTGTTGAGCCAGGCCCAGTGGCTCAACCTGTAATCCCAGCGCTTTGGGAGGCTGAAGCAAACGGATTGCCTGAGCCTGCAGATTCAAGACCAGCCAAGGCAACTTGGCGAGACCTTGTCTCTACAATAAATAAAAAATTAGTTGGGCATGGTAGTACATGCCTGCAGTTCCAGTTACTTGGTAGGCTGAGGCGGAAGGATCACCAGAGCCCAGCAGGTCAACGTTGGGGTGGCCATGAGTATGCCACTACATTACAGCCTGGGAGATGGAGTAAGACTCCAACTCAAAAAAAAAGCTTTGTATTTTCACATTTTACATTCAGGTCTGTTATTCACTTTGAGTGTGTGTGTGTCTGTGTGTGTGTGTGTGTGTGTGTATGTGTGTGTGTGAAGAGTATAACGTTTGTGTCTACATTCATGTTTTACATGCGGATGTTGCATGTGGTTGTTCCAGCATTATTGTTGAGATGACTTTTTTTCATTGTATTGCCTTTGCTCTTTTGTCAATGAACAGTTGACTGTATTTATAATCCCTTTCTTTTTATCTTTCTAGTCACTGCTTTAGGTTTTTTGTTAATCCTACCTGTACTATAAAAATAATCTCCCACATGGTTTCTCCCTATACCATCGTCTCCCCATCCACTTCTATGATGACTCAGTGCCAGAATAATCTTCCCAAAGCACAGCTAATATTGAACCACCAATGACTCCACACTGACAATAAGCTTTTGAAGCTATAATATCCTAAAATGATAGTTTATAAAATTGGGAGGAACTGAAATTATCAGTTTAACTTGTCTCTAGTTCATCACCACCAGTTTCAGTATCTCAGAGAGGTAGTCATGCAATCCTTATTTTTGTTACTCCCAGTGGCAGAGATCTCTCTATCTCAAAAGGAAGCCCCTTTTATTTTTGAACAGCTCCAATTGTAAATGGTCCTTCTACTCTTGAGCTAAAAATTTCATCTACTCTTTTCCATTGGTTCAAGTTCTTTCTGCCAGAACTTATAGGGCAAGATCAGTCCATCTCAGGGAGATTTAAGAGCACAGGCTCTGAAACCAGGCAGCAAATGTTCAAATCCCAACTCCATCACTTACTAGCTACATTATTTTGAACAATTAACTTAACCACTGATGATAATAGAAATTACCTCACAGGGTTGTTGCAAAGAATAAGAGTCAATACTTGAAAAGGAGCTTGTGACACCTCTTGTCATATACAAGCTCTCAATATATATTAGCTATCATGATTAGCTATTGTATCATGTGACAGCTCTTTCAAATATTTGGAGGTAATGATGATGTCTGTCTGCCTTTCTTCCATTTTTCTTTTTCTTGATTATTACATCCAGTTTCTTCAGCATACATGAACATTAATTCTGGGATCAGAAAGTCTTGGATTTTATCCAAAACTTTCTGATCAGTGTTACTACTTTCTGATCAGTGTTACTACTTCTTAGAGGCATAAACTTGAGCATGACACTTAACTCACTGAAACTCTATTATCATAGGTAGAAAGAAAGAACTGTTTTGTCTGGCTAAAAAAATGGCCCTCTAAAGATACCTAGCTCCTAATCTCTGGCACCTGTGAATATAACTTTAGATGACAAAAGATGCAATTCGATTAAGGATACTAAGATGGAGAGATTATGTGGATTATCTGGGTGGGCCCTGACTCTAATTATAAGTGCCCTTATAAAAGGGAATCAGAGAGAAATTTGACTACAGAAGAGAAGAAAGTAAAGTGCCAATGGAAGCAGAGTTTGGACAGATGCAGCCACAAACCAGGGAATGCTGACATACACCGAAAGCCAGAAGAGGCAAAGAACAGACTATGCCCTGAAGCCGCCAGAAAGAGCCAGCCCTGTTAACATGTTGATATTAGTTCTGTGGACTCACTTCAGGCTTCTCACCTCCAGAATTTAAAAGGGAATACACTTCTTTTGCTTTAAGCCACTAAGTTTATATTTGTTGCAGCAACAGTAGAAAGCTAATAAATTATATGAATCAAGTTGAGTTTTTGAGAGGATCAATGAGAAAAACAGACAGACAAGCATGCATAGCAAACTTGCATAAAGCCCCCACCACGGTACCTTATACAAAGTAAGTTCACTATGTCCAGATACTTAAAAACATGACTCAGACCACAGCAAGGCAAATGAATTGAAGGAGGTTAAAGACATGTACCTCTGGCAAATGTGAATCATAGGTCCCCGAAGGGACCTATGCTCATTGCATATTCCACATAAGAAATGACTGCGGTCGGACAGGGTGGCTCAAACCTGTAATCCCAGCACTTTGGGAGGCCAAGGTGAGAGGATTGCCTGAGCCCACGGATTTGAGAACAGCCCAGGCAACTTCGCGAGACCTCATCTCTACAATAAAAATCAAAAAATTAGCCAGGCGTGGTAGCGTGCACCTGTAGTCGGCTACTTGGAAGGTTGAGGCAACAACCATTGCCAGAGCCCAAGAGGTCGATGCCAGGGTGGCCGTGAACGTGTCACCGCACTTCAGCCTGGGCGATGGAGTGAGACTCCAACTCAAAAATAAATAAATAAATAAGGTGACAGCAGGCTGGCAAGAAGTAGAAAGATTTCAAATGTTTTTAGAAGGTAGAGAAAACTTGGTCACAGATGAGATTTAGAGGAGTATAGAGAAGAAGATTTTTTTTTTTTTTGAGTTGGAGTCTCACTCTGTCCCCCAGACTGGAGTGCAGTGGCCACTCCCGGCCACCGCAGCCTCGACCTGCTGGGCTCCGGCGATCCTTCCGCCTCAGCCTTCCAAGTAGCTGGAACTACAGGAGCGTGCTACCATGCCCGGCTAATTTTTTGATTTATCGTAGAGATGAGGTCTCGCCAAGTTGCCCGGGCGGGTCTCGAACCCACGGGCTCAGGCAATCCACTCACCTCAGCCTCCCAAAGCGCGGGATGACAGGCTGAGCCACCGAGCCTGGCTGAGAAGAAGATTTAAGGGCCAAAATGAGCTTCCAGTTTTCTGCCCTGAACGATCCTACCACCAACTCTTCCCTTTCCCTTTGGGGACCTATGATTCACATTTGCCAGAGGTACAGTCTTTAGGTTCTGGCAGTGGAACAAAATAACCGTCCCACTTTTCCACTGGCCTGATATTAACTTTTCCCAGACACAACACAACCTGCAAATAATCAGAGCTATGCTTCACGCTCGATTATTTTTTAAATCCAGCATTTATTTCCTTTACATAAACACTTGTGGCACTTGCTACTTTGTTCTCTAGCTTCAGAATGACCGAAAGTCTGTCCCAATAGTAATCTCAGGACTCTCCAAAGAACTTCACTCCATAGGGCTATTCTCTGGAAAAGAAAAGTCAGAAATCAAAGACATGTTTCGGGAAGCAAGGTTCCTGAACATTTGGCAACAGTGTCGCTGTTCTGCCGTTCCCCTGGATAATTTGATCAAGTGACACATATGTCCAGTGGGTCTTCATTTAGTATGTGGGGTGGCCAGAAAAAAATGAAATGGAAAGAAAAAAGCCATAGAGCAATCGTGTTTGTCTGGGTCCACGGTTTATGTGATGGATATTGGCCGTAGAATTCTTTCTCTTTTCACACAATCAATTACACTGACCAATTTTTTTCTAATCTCAAATCTGTGCATACCTGCACATTGCAGTGTTTTCCAGGAGACTCATTATAATCATCACTGAATATTTATTGAGAACCCACTGGGCACAGAGAACTGCACTAGGCATGTGATCAAGAAAGAGCCTATTTCCAGCCAAGTCCTTTTGTTTCCATCCTGTTCTGGGAGTAATAACATACCTAAGGAAAGTGGAATTCTACACATAATCAAACTTATTATCTGATTTGATCATTATTTTGATTGCTACTTATGATTTATAATGGAGGTCATTATTTTATTACGTACTGTCTGTATATAATTAAGTTACTTTAAATGAGGACTTTCTTTCAGTTTAAGTTAGTAAGAATAATGTATTTCTGATTTTCTATCATCAACTGAAAAGAAATTGAGCCGCAAAAAAGATATTATGCTATTGAAGTTTTTTCAAAAATTTCGCATGCATTGTATATATAAATGGGAAGATTGATGGCATTTAGTGGGAGATAAATTTCATTGTTTCAAAAAATTATCAGAAATGTGTCAAGGAACAAAGTTTCTAGCATTCCATGTGGACCTTGAATTATCTACTCATATTACGAGTTTCAAGTTTTAAGATCACTTTATTATAGTTGCATGTATATTTTGTGAGACAAAAGGGTCAAACTGATAAGGGGAAAAAGAAAAAAAATCAGTAGCCTTTCAAAACAGAATTTCATATTTTTCATTGTTATTGAGTTGGTTTATATGTCAGGCAAACTTTGATCTTAAAATATCTTTCAGAGGCATGATTTCCTCCAGAGACAATTTTCTGTCTTGATATCCTCATAAGTGAAACAAGAATAAATATTTTTGTTCCATAAAATATTCCTCCTGCGACTATTCGTATCTCTCAAACTTGTTTTTGTGTGCAGGAGGTTGTAGCCGCATTTTGGAGATTTTTTTTTTGCTTTTCTGAAAGCTTCTCTCTCCCTTAGACAGGAATCGTGTGGCTAACATCCTAAAAACAGGGTAGGGAGGGGAGTGGTGGTGGGGAATATTACCGTAGTACATGATCTTACTTTAATATCCAACATCCATCACAAATTTATTCTTGGTTTCTACCCCTTTATCTCTGCCCTCTTCTCTAATCTTTCCTTTCCTCTTTTTCTGGGCCTTTCCTCTGCTTCTCTCTCCCTAAGAGGGTGCCTGTGTCATGCGTGCAGTGAGAGAATGCCAGCTGCACACTGTCCCTTCCAGCCCCGATCTGACTAGAGGAGGCGTCCCACCCTTCGGCCTGAGCCATGTAGCACCAAAGCCATTTGGGTACGTTCCGTGCACCCCTCAGACAGCAAGTCCTCCTTTATTGTGCCAGAACCTTCTGGAAACCAAGCCAGATGAATTAGTCAAAAGCACATTCTCTCTGATCACAAAGAAAAGTAATCCTGACTATGTTTGGGCTATATTTAAACTGAATTTAAGATGAGAAGGTCTGAATGTGTTTCCCTCTCTGATGGAGGAGAGGTAATTTACTTTCCCACTGGCTCCTATTTTTGTTAGCAGAATTTTTGAATTAGTCGTGTCCTAATTAATTCAGTCATCAATGTAAATTTGGATATTTTTGCATTCTTAGCTCTTCCTTAACTCTTCTGCAGTGTTTATGAAGGCATCATGACTAACAGAAGCAGGCAATCAGATTTGATAGGGCCACCCTAAACCTCTCCACCCAAGGGAGTTCAGCTCACCTTCCCGTTACTGGGAATACCACTGCAGAAGTGGAATCTTGGCCTCTCTGTAGGACCAAACGTTTTCATTTTCTTTCAAAGACTTCATTTCCCGCAGTTAGCCTACAAGAGTGGCAACCAACATCAGCCCTTTTATAAAGCGTTTATTTTCAAAAATAGGTCCACTACGTAAAGGACAAGTTCGCGTTTTTTTATAGTTGTATATACTAACCCCTATGGGAATTGCCATCCACTTCATTGTAATATTTAAATATAGTATGACTTTCCTCATAGAAAGTTCCTAAATTGTGGATTTAAGACTTAGTGATAACACAAGACTATGAATAAGCCACGGCCACCAAAGCTTTGTTTTCCTTTTTACCTTCCTCTCACCCCCACCTTCCACTCCATCCTGCTGGAATAATAAACTGGGCTTTATTTCACAGACCGAAAGTGTTACCTTCTCTTATGAAAACATACACAGATAAATCATTTTTGTCCTGGATTGATCTAACCCAAGCATCCAAGTTCTCTCTTCATGTCCAGGAGATTCCAAGGGATTTCTACTCCTCTGGAAAAGAGATATTGATTATTTCCCATCTTTAAAGTTAAAATTTACTTATTTGAGAAATGAGTATCATTTTTTTTTTTTTTTTGAGTTGGAGTCTCATTCAGTCGCCCCGACTGGAGTGCAGTGGCTGCTCCCGGCCACCGCAGCCTCGACCTGCTGGGCTCTGACGATCCTTCCGCCTCAGCCTTCCAAGTAGCCGGAACTACAGGTGCACGCTACCACACCCAGCTAATTTTTGATTTATTGTAGAGATGAGGTCTCACCAAGTTGCCCAGGTGGGTCTCGAACTCGCGGGCTCAGGCAATCCACTCACCTCAGCCTCCCAAGGCGCGGGATTACAGGCTGAGCCACCGAGCCCGGCTAGAAATGAATATCTTACTTCTACTATGATGACTGTGTCCAGAAGAAATAGTCTACATGTAGTATCTGACTGGTCAATTGTTCTTCTCTGCTCAAGCTTCATTTCTTGGTCAAATATTTAGAATTTCCCATAGAAACAGTATAATACATGGTGGTTGGTTTCCCACAAAAAGTTCTGTTCTATACATGATGCCCTAAAATCTAACATGAATACTATCATTTCATCTTTATCTATGCACCATGTAACACACAGATTCCATCGGAAGCCATACTCATATATACCCTGAACATACTTCCTTTCTTTTCATATTAGAACATGACAAGAAAAGCTGAGTACTTTTGGGGTACTAATTAACCAGACACTAATTGGCTTCTTAAATTACTCATTCAATCAATGAACTCTTCACCTATTCAAAATAGAGAATTAAGGAAGAAGACTCCTGGGGACAGAGGCACCAGGCTCAATCTGTATGTAAAACTACTGACTGACAACATCAGATGAGGAATAGATTAAAGTCTGGGCAGCCAGAATGAGCAAGCTTTAGGTCTCTGCCCACTACTTATTTGCTGTTACTTTCTTTAAACCTAAATTTCCTCATAGACAAATTGGTAATAATAAACATTAGGCTTTGCGGGGCGGGGGGGGTTCTTTGAGATGAATGTGAAAAGTACCTAGCACAGTACTTAACACATCTTTCCATTACTGATTCCTGACCTGGGGGGACCTCACCTAGAGAGTGCTAGTTGTGCTTACAAAAGGCACATTTTGTTAACTACCCCACTTTGATTTCCCCTTCTCCAGGAACTGCCCTCACCCGTACCCCTCTTACCCAGTACCCAAGAGTGAACCTTAACAGCAATGCCTGTTATAATTGACCTGCCCATTTAACCATAGCTAGTCACAAACAGACAATGATTTAAGCTGGTATAATTAGATTTGCTCTCCCAAAATTTTGGATTGTGATTCAAGAGACTTAGATTGGGAGCTGTTAGCTATTTCACTTTAGTGACAGAAATCAAGAAACAAGGTTCAAAAACCTCCTGTTCACGTTCCAAAGACTCCCTCGTTCCTATTATTCTCAAGGCTTAATTTTTTCTTTGGATTTCTTGAGATACTCTAGATCTTTCCGATAGATTCCCCCATCATCTGTTTTCTTAGTTAAACTATCTGCAGTTGGTTTCTGCAGTTTGCCAAAAAAAAAAAAGTCCTTTTTTTAAAAAAATAAAATTAGTAGTTGTCATTGTCATGGTCAGAATGATACCAGTAGTAGGAATAGTGGTGGTATCATCCAAATTCTTTGGTTTCTCATTCTCAAATCATTATACATCTGCTCCAATATGCATGTTTCATTTTACTTTTATGCTGTATTTACGTCCTTAATGATAGAGTTCCAATTTTACTCTTCAATATATGGCTCTGTGGGATAAACATGTGGAGAGAAGTCACTCATTAAATATTTGTGGAGTAAATGAGAAAAGTTGTGATGGAAATAAACTTAGGTTAGATATGTAAGAACCCAAAGTATGTACTAGAAAACAGTAAGGCTCATAAAGAACTTTAAAACAAGACATTTTAATAGGCAATGGTAAAAATGTGTACATCTTTTGTTGATGCCAAGTTGCAGAATAAACCAGGACTAATTAACAAATAATTGTCTTACTCTAAGCTAAACACTAGTTTGTGGAATTTGAAAGACCAGAAATAGGTAGCCAAACGTTTTAAAATTCTAATAAGAATAAAAAAAGAAGTCCTGAAAGTAACAGATCATTAACATAAAGTATCTCCATAAAAGGAGAAGATTCTCTACTTGCCAAAACACTTTCACTCCCTTTGACCTCTATAACACTGGCTGTTATAATGGACACATATCACAGTGACTTCTGAAGGTAGTTTTTTTTATGCTTGAGGATTTGAGGTATATGACTGTTGAGTGCAGGTTTTATAAACCATATGGAATCGAGTTGGCTTTTGGAACTTGCAGGTTTATCTAGGAGGTAACGGTTACTGATGGAGGATTCTGACTTGCATTGCTAGTTACTAGAAAGGCAAACGTCTACAATAATGAGAAGTTGGAAAAACACTTGTGGAAACAACCTTTCAGTCCTTCTTGCCAAAGAAATTAGAAGCTCTGTGAGGTTGTTTTGGATATAAATATTTAGTACACTCTGCTGTCCTCTTGGACTTTCTACATAGGACAAGGAAGGCAGAACCTTGACCTGGCCTTGCTTCTGTTCTATTGTTTGAAAAGGATAGAGGGTTCTTTTATAGAGAAATGGGAGGAGAACAAAAATGTGTTTTAATTTATTTTTATGATAAATATCACTAAATCAAAATTTAATTCTCTATATATTTTGCTCAGTTTGACGCTCATAATGCAAGAAGGAGTCATTTAATAAGAGATTGAAATGAGCACTTGCTAACAATGAAGTCATTATTTTAATGAAACCTGATCAACTTTCCTGAATAATTTGGGATTTTTTTAAACAACATATTTCAAGGCAGAAAAAAAGGAAAAGACCATACGTTTGGCAGAAATGAAAAATGGTTACTATGGCAGCTTGATTTGGACATGGAAACCTGTTTCAAGCTATTCATAAACCCAACTTTTGCAAACTATTTATTATGTACAATAAATTATATGAAACATGTAATGAAAAAATGAGAGTGATTTGTTTTAGAACTCAGAGAGTTAATGAAAACTATTTGAGGAGGAAGGACTGGGTAAGATGTGGATCCTGGTGTTCCCTGCTGAACTAGCTTGATGAATTTTTATCCATTTCAAGAGAACCTCCCCCTTACACTGCCCCACATACACACACTGTTCACTAGTTCATTACAAATGTCGCATTCTTT
Source organism: Tarsius wallacei (assembly GCA_963574415.1). Classification (NCBI taxonomy): domain Eukaryota; kingdom Metazoa; phylum Chordata; class Mammalia; order Primates; family Tarsiidae; genus Tarsius; species Tarsius wallacei. Next base: position 29,113 of record CAUYQG010053809.1, read on the forward strand.
AAAGGAGAAAAAAATTTGGAACTTGCCTTAACCAATAAAGTGTGCCATTTTCACAATTCAAACACAATACACTTAGCTTCTATTATTTATATCTGTGTGGACATCCTGTTACATACTCAATACAAAACTTAGAGATGGCGGTGGGGAGGGATTGCCAACCCTCATAATCTGAGCTACTTATTCTTATATGAGCACGTAAAAAGGACAACAGAAATATATTTTTAAGTAGGGCATGTCTGTTTCTGTGAGTCCAGAGAAGTTGGCAATTCTTTGTCAAAAATATGTATTTTTGCTTTTGCTTGGTAAAAGACAAAGACTTGAAACCTGATCTAGTAGACATATAATCTAATTGACAAAACAATATTTATGTTCTCTAAACAAAAATCACTAGAAGCAATATGCAATCAGGTATTCAATAGACTTATATGGATAGTAGATTCCACGAAAACTTTACAATGGAGCAAAAGGATTTGGGTGGGAAGAAGAATAAGTGGTGTCCTACGATATTTATTTAAAAACCTGAAGGCATGTGCTTTGTAGAATGGAAACAATTTGGAAAAGAAGTGAGGAATAGAGAGACAAAGAGGTATTTAAGGCAAGGGTCTGTCTGGTGGGCTGGACAATGTGTGCTAATCAAAGCAGTGCTTAGTATGTGTTAAAGCATGATCCTATAAAAGGCAGTAAAGAATTCAACCTGTGTGCAAAAATCTATTCAAAAAATGTGATGGCAACAGAATGAAAGTAAAATCCTATAGTACAGTTACTGAATCTGTGAAGTAGTCAAAATAAACTCTCTCTTTATAAGCAAGATTAAACAGAGCTCTATCCCTGGAGCCAGACTGCCTGGGTTGAAATCCCAGCTCTGCATTTACAAACGGTGCCATTCTCAGTGTCTGCATTTCTTCATATGTAAGATGGGCATGGATAATGCCATACTCACCTAATAGAATTGTCATGAGGACTAAGTGAGTTAAAGTTTGTAAAGCACTTAGGAAAGTACCTCGTACAAACTAAGCATCTTGTCTGTGGTTGTGAAATAAAAATAAATTTAAATTGTTTGCCTAATTTCTTAATGAGGTAAAATATCTGTCAACAAGTACATTTTAGAATTAACTTCCTTATTGCATGCCATCTTTTAGCCTAATTTTGGTGTAGTTTAACTTTTAACAGCTCTATTGAGTTATAAGTACCACGCAGTAGACTATACCTATTTAAAGCGTAAAACAGGATGGATTTTGACCCATAGACAACTTTGAACTCATCACCACAGTCAAGATAGTGAACATACCCAATACCCTCGAAAGTCCCCTTTCTCCAGCGTAATCTCTCATGCTCAGCTTTCTTCCTCACATCCCTGTCCCCAGGTGACCATCTATATGCTTTCTTTATTATATATCGGTTTGTGTTTTATAAAGCTTTATAGAAATGGAATTACATAATATGTATTCTTTTGGGGGAAATGTCTGGCTTCTCTCGTGCAGCATAATTTTGTTGAGATTAATCCATGTTTGTGTTTCTTCGTGTGTGTGTGTGTGTGTGTGTGTGTGTAGTTTTGGGGGGTTTTTGGTTTGTTTTTGTTGATGGCTCCTGCTTCATAATTCCCATAGTCCTTGTTACAGTGTTTTGTTATAATGTCGGACCACTTTAAGACTCAGGAATGGGCCTCAGGAAACAGAATCTCTCTCTGACTTTTCCCTGCCCTCCCTTCACCTGCCTCTAATCTTCCCCGTCTTTCTTTCTTCCTTTCTCCCTTTCTTTCTTTCTTTCTTTTAGTTGGAGTCTCACTCGGTCACCCAGGCTGGAGTGCAGTGGCATGCTCACGGCCACCGCAGCCTCGACCTGCTTGGCTCCGGTGATCCTTCCGCCTCACCCTTCCAGGTAGCTGGAATTACAGGCGCGCGCTACCACACCCGGCTAATTTGTTGATTTATTGTAGAGATGAGGTCTCACCAAGTTGCCCAGGTGGCTCTTGAACTTTCTTTCTTTCTTTCTTTCTTTCTTTCTCTCTCTCTCTCTCTCTCTCTCTCTCTCTCTCTCTCTCTCTCCCTCCCTCCCTCCCTCCCTCCCTTCCTTCCTTTCTTTTGCTTTTAATTTTAAATATGTGGGGTATTCAGGGTTAGGTATACAAATGTTCAATTCAGGGTTAGGTATACAACTGTTCATTATGCAAGTACCCTTGTTGATGAGGTGTGCCCCCCTCCCCCGGCAGTTTCCCACTATTGCCACTCCCTTTCTTATAATATTATGATAGTAGTTCAAGGTCCACTTATGAGTGAGAACATATGATACTCGGTTCTTTGTTTCAGTGATAGATCACTCAGTGTTATAACCTCTAAATCCATCCAAGTTGCTGCGAAGTTCATAACGTTGTCTTTCTGATGGCTGCATAATAGTCCATTGTGTATATGAAACACATTTTTAAAAATCTAGTCTTCTAGATGGGCAGCATGGTTGGTTCTATGTTTTTTGCTGTAGTGAACAATGATGCAAGAAACATGCATGTGCAGGTATCTTTTTCGTAGAGTGATTTGAGTTCCTCCGGGTATATTCACAGTAGGGGGATTGTGGGGTCGTATGGGAGGTTGATTCTGATTGTGGAACTTAAGACTCTCGCCAGAGAGGATTCTGCCCTATATCCTGGAGAATGGAATGCTGATATGAAGTTTCCATTAAAAACTCCAGAGGACTGGGTTTGGGGAGCTTCTGATTAGCTGAACATGTGGGGGTTCCTGGAGGGTGGGGAGCCCAGGCAGGGCCTTCCCCTATATCTGGCCCTACACATCTCTTTATCTGTAGACTTTAGAAATGTTAAGTGTATCCGGGCTCGGTGGCTCAGCCTGTAATCCCGCGCCTCGGGAGGCCGAGGTGAGTGGATTGCCTGAGCCCGCGGGTTCGAGACCCGCCTGGGCAACTTGGCGAGCCCTCATCTCTACAATAAATCAAAAATTAGCCGGGCGTGGTAGTGCGCGCCTGTAGTTCCAGCTATTCGGAAGGATCGTCTGAGCCCAGCGGGTTGACTCTGGGGTGGCCGGGAGCAGCCACTGCACTCCAGTCTGGGCGACAGAGTGAGACTTCAACTGAAAAAAAAAAAAAAGAAATATTAAGTGCTTCCTCGAGTTCCGTGAGCCTCTCCAGCAAATTAATTGAACCCAAAGGGGCAGTTAGGGCAGCCTCAACTTGAAGCCAGTTGGTCAGAAGTTCCAGAGTGTTTGGGGGCTGTCTTAGGTACTGAGCCCTCAACCTGTGTGACCTGTTACTGTCTCCAGGTAGATAGTGTCAGAATTTTGAATTGAAGGAAGCCCAGCTAGTGCGTTGCTTGGTGTGAGTGGCATATACCATTCAGCCATTAAAAAAAGAATGAGCAGCCGGCTCGGTGGCTCAGCCTATAATCCCGCGCCTTGGGAGGCTGAAGTGAGTGGATTGCCTGAGCCCGCGGGTTCGAGACCCGCCTGGGCAACTTGGCGAGCCCTCATCTCTACAATAAATCAAAAATTAGCCGGGTGTGGTGGCGCGCGCCTGTAGTTCCGGCTACTTGGAAGGCTGAGGTAGAAGGATCCCGGAGCCCAGCGGGTCGAGGCTGCGGTGGCCGGGAGCAGCCACTGCACTCCAGTCTGGGCGACGGAGTGAGACTCCAACTAAAAGAAAGAAAGAAAGAAAGGGAGAAAGGAAGAAAGAAAGACGGGGAAGATTAGAGGCAGGTGAAGGGAGGGCAGGGAAAAGTCAGAGAGAGATTCTGTTTCCTGAGGCCCATTCCTGAGGCTTAAAGTGGTCCGACATTATAACAAAACACTGTAACAAGGACTATGGGAATTATGAAGCAGGAGCCATCAACAAAAAACATTGTGTATAACATAACATTGCAATCAAAATTTATATTTCCATTCACTTGCTGATGGAGGTGAGGGTTGTTTCCAGTTTTTTACTGTTACAAATAAAACTGCTATGAACAATCATATTTAAATTGCATAGGGCCATGTGATTTAATTTTTCTTGGGTACATACATAGAAGTATGGCTGGGTCATTCATTATCAGGTTTAACTTTTTAAGAAACTACTGAGCTTCCCCAAGGTGGTTGTAGCATTTTACATTCCCGCCAATAGTGTTCTATTTCTTCACATGCTTACCAACAATGTTTTAATTTTAGACATTCTATGAGGTACTAGAGATATATTATTTTGGTGTTAAGTTGTATTTCCTAAATGGTTTAAAATATTGAGATTATCTTCACGTGTCTATTTGCCATCTACATATTTTCCGTGAAATATCTGTTCAAATCTTTTGGACATAATTCTAGGGGATTGTTTGTTTTCTCATTATTGAGTTTCAGTTCCTCTCAGTCTGCATCATATTTCATGTTTTAACTGCCTTTCAAATATATAGCAGAAGGTTTAAATTTTAGTTAAATACAATTTATCATTATTTTTCTTATATGAATTGTGCACTTACTATATCTAAGAAATCTTTACCTAACCAAAAGATAAAGATTTTCTTTTTTTTTTTCTAGGATGTCTATAGTTTGGGGTTCTGTACTTAAGTTTATAGTCCATTTTTAAGTTAATTTTTCCATAGTGTATGGTATAAATGGAAGTTTATTTTTTGACATACGGATATACAATCTTATCAGTTCTATTTGCTGAAAAGAGTACCTTTGCACCATTGAATTGCCAATTGATTAACCATTTATGTATGGGTCTATTTCTAAATGCTCTACTCTGTTCTATTGGTATAATTTGTCCATTGGTATATTTGCAATGAGCACCAATACCACACGTCTTGATAGTTATAGTTAATATCAATATCAGGTAGTCTATGTTCAATCTTATTCTTCAAAGTTGTTCAGGTTTTCCTAGGTTCATTGCTTTTCCATATGAACTTTTAGCATCAGCCTGCTAATTTCAATGTTTAAAAATGTTATCCTTAAATTTTGATTTGGATTGTATTGTACATTTTGATAAATTTGAGGATAATTGACATCTTAACAAAATTGACTATTTCTATCAATAAATTTATATTTCTCCATTTATGTATATCTTCTTCAGCAATGTTTCTTAGTTTTCAACATGCAGGGCATTTACAGCTTTTATATATATATTGTCCTAAGTGTTTTTTAATACTTGGCATAAAATGGTAAATGACATAGATTTTCTATTTCAACTTCAACTGCTTGATGTTAATATATAAAAACATACTGATTTTGTATATTGTTCTGGTATCCTGAGGCCTTCCTAATTAATTCATGGTTCCATAGGATTTTATACATAGACAATCATTTCATATGTGAATGAGGAATGTTTTACTGTTTCCCATCCAATCTGGATGCCTTTTTATTTCTTATCTTATTGTACTATCTAGAGCCTTCAGTACAATTTCAAGTAGAAATAATGAGAGTATGCATTCTTCCCTTGTTCCTGACCTTATGAGAAAAACATTCAGTCTTTCATTATTAAAAATGATTATGAGCCGGGCTCGGTGACTCAGCCTGTAATCCCGCGCCTTGGGAGGCTGAGGTGAGTGGATTGCCTGAGCCCGCGGCTTCGAGACCCACCTGGGCAACTTGGCGAGACCTCATCTCTACAGTAAATCAAAAAATTAGCCGAGTGTGGTAGCGCACGCCTGTGGTTCCAGCTACTTGGAAGGCTGAGGAGGAAGGATCGCCGGAACCCAGCGGGTCAAGGCTGTGGTGGCCGGGAGAGGCCACTGCACTCCAGTCTGGGTGACGGAGTGGGACTCCAACTCAAAAAAAAAAAAATGATTATGATGTTAGGTATAGGTTTTTCATAGATGGCATTTTACAGTTTGAGTAAATTTTTATCTATTCTTAGATTGCTAAGATTTTTAAAATTAGTAGTGGATATTGAATCTGTCTCTTTTTCTTCTACTGAGATGATTTCTCTTTTTAGCCTGATAATATAGTGAGTTGCATTCATTGTCAAACCAATCTTGCATATCTGACATAAACCCTACTTGGCCATGATGTAGTTGCTTTTTCATTTTGTTGGATTAAATTTGCTAAACCTTGTAAAAAAAAATTGCATCTATGTTTGTGTGATATATCATTCTGTAGTTGTTTGTTTATTTTTTCTGCTATTCGGTGTTGGTATTGGAATAATGCTGACTTTACAAAATGAGTTTGGAAGTATTCCCTTCTCAGTATTCTGAAATAATTTGTTTTAAATTGGTATTGAAACTATCTGAGCTTGTAGTTTTGTTTGTAGGAAGCATTTTAAATACACAACAATTTCTTTAATGTATATAGGTCTGTTTGTGTTATCTATTTCTTCTTGAGTAAACTTTCATAGCTTGTGACTTCAGAGAAATTTATCTATTTTATCTAAGTTGTCTGATTTATTGACAGCAAACTGTCATAATTTTTCTTTATGAGCCTCTTAGTATCTGTAAAATCTGTAGTGATGTCACTTCTCTCGTTTATGATATTAGTAATTTGTATCATCTCTTTTCTTTTACTTGATCATCTAGTTAGAGACCTATCAATTTTGTGATCTGCTCAAACAATCAGCTTTTGGTTTCATTGATTTTTTAAATTAAAATTGTTTCAATGATTTCTGCTGTAATCATCATTTTCTTTATTCACCTACAATATGATTTTTTTCTTATTTTTTAAAGTTGAGGCTCTGATTTGGACCTTTCCTTATTTCTACTGTGCATGTTTAAGTATATAAATTTTCCACTAAACATAATTTTACTACATCCCGCAAATTTGGGTATATCGTGTTTTCATGTTTATTAGTGATTTTAAACATTTTCTAACTTTTATTTTGGTTTTGTATTTGATCCATGGATTATTTAGTATTTTGTTGATTAGTTCCAAATGTCATGGGAGTTTCCAGAAATTTTTCCACTATTCATTTCTATTTGCATTGCTCTGCAATTACATTGTATTCAGGAAATATAGTCTGTATGCTTTGAATCCTTTTAAATTCATTAAGATTTGTTTTATTGCCTTGAAAAAGAATTATGTAGGTAAATATCTTGCAGGCACTTGGGGGGAAAAGTGTATTCTGCTATTTTGGGGTATAGTATTGCTATGCTTGACTGTGCCCCCTAAATTTTAAGTATTGGAAACTTTTTTTTTGAGATGGGGGTCTCACTCTATCATCCAGGCCGGAGTGCAGTGGCATGATCAAAGTTTACAGCAGCCTTGATCTCCTGGGCTCAGATGATCTTTCCACCTCAACCTCTCAAGTAGCTTGGACTACAGGTGCATACCACCACAACCATTTTTGGTTTGTTTGTTTGTTTTTGTAGAGATGAGGTCTCACTGTGTTGCCTAGGGTGGTCTTGAACTTCTGGGCTCAAGCAGTCCTCTTGCCTCAGCCTTCCAAAGTGCTGAGACTACAGGCATGAGCCACCATACCCTGCCTTCATGAATTGGAATCTTAATCCCCAAGTGTTATGTAGATCAGAGGTGGGGCCTTTGGGAGGAAATTAGGATTAGAGAACATAATCAGGATGGGACTTCCATAAAGGTACTGGTGACTTGCTAAAAAGATCTGAACTGACATATATGCATACTCTTGCCCTCTCGCCATGTGATGCCTTCCTCTGTGTTATGATGTAACACGAAGGTCCTCACAAGATGCCAGTGCCTGCTCTTGAATTTCTCATCTTCCAGAACTGTGAACTAAATACACTTTTTTTCTTTCTAAATTACTCAGTCTACGGTATTCTGTTATAGTAACAGAAAACAAACTAAGATAGAAAATTGGTACTGAGAAGGAGGCCATTACTATAACAAATATCTGAACTGGGTAATGAACAAAGACTGGAATGGTTTGGAAGAGTAGGCTAGAAAAGTTGGTATTGTCAGAGAGGGAGTATTGAGAGCGATTTTGGTGAGGGCTCCGAGGAAGAAACTAAGGAAGGTTTGAAACTTCTTAGACATTACGTAAGTGGTCCTGCTCAGAAGGCTGGTAGAAATAGGGACAATAAAGACCATTCTGATGAGATCTCAGACAGAATTGAAAAACAAGGTATTGGAAACTAAACTAAAGGCCGTTCTTGTCAAAAAGTAGCCAAGAATTTGGCTGAACTGTGTCCACACCCAAGATATTTATGGAAAGCAGAACTTGAGTTGTAAAATAAGATGTGTCGCAAAAGAAAGATCTAAGCAGCAAAACATTCAGACTGCTTCATGGTTGCTTTTGGCTACTTAGAGTAAGATTCTAGAGAAAATAATTAACATGAAGATGAAGTTTATAATTATAAGGGAAGCAGAGCATAAAAATTTGGAAACTTCAGAGCCTGGTTGTGTAAAGAGTGAAGATGCATGCTTGGAAGAGAATGCTGAGGGTGTATCATAGTGACCATTTGCTAAGGAGATTGGTATGGATAGAAAGGATCAAGACCATGGAAGAAAGACCTCAAAGGCATTTCAGAGAACTTCAAGGCTGCCCCTCCCATCACAGGCTTAGAGGCCTAGGAAGGAAAAATAGTTTCAGGGAACAGGTCCAGGGCACCCTCCTTGAGCCTGCAGTCCAGGGCCACCTCAGGACGCTGATTCTTTCATTCTGGTACAGCACTTCTTGGACACCCTACTGTAGCTCAAACAATCTCCAGTGTGGCTTAACCTTCCACTCTGAAAGGTATAAGCCGTAAACCTTGGCAGTACCATGTCCTAGCTCAAGTGGGCACAGATGCATCTCATCCTGCAGCTTTGGAGGGCACAAGTGATAAGCTTTGTCAGTATAAGCATGGTGCAAATTCTACAAGCTCAAAGAAGGCAAGACAGCTGTGGAGGCTTGGCAGCCCTCACCTGGGATGCAAAGGCTATCACTGAAAGCCTGGGAGCCCAGACAGAGACTTGTCACAGGGACAAAGCCGCTGCAGAGTGCGCCCATTAAAGCAAAACTGAGTTGAAATGTGAAGTTGGAACCACAGAGAATCCCCACTATGTCAATGTCTAGTGGAGTCATGGAATTGAGGTTACCACAGAAAGTTTCCACTAGGGCAATGACATTTCCACCAGGGCAGGACTGCCACTGGGACCTCAGAAGTGTGGAAACATCAGCATGTGGCTCCAGCCCGGGCAAACTTCAGGTCACCTGTGTCCAACCCGTGAGAACTGAAACATGAGCGAGCCCAGGATAGGCATGAGGGTGGGGCTGCCCAAGGTCTTAGGGTCCCAAACCCTGAACCAGTGCACACAGGAAGTGGGGCATGGAGTCAAGGAAGATTATTCTGGAGACTCAAAACTTAATGTTGCCTTTCCTATTAGGTTTTGGATATACTTGGGGTCTTTGACTCTTTTTTTCTTACCTATCTCTGCCTTTTGGAATGGGAATGTCTGTTTTGTGCCCATCCCAGCGTTGTATTTAGGAAGCAGATAGTTTGTTTGACTTCAGTGTCTCACAACTGGAAGGAACTTGCCTCAGGGTGACTTGTGATTTGAGTTTCACTCATATCTGACTTAGATGAAACTCTGAACTTTGGACTTTCGTGTAGGTGCTGGAAATAGTTAAGACTTTGGGGTTATTGGGATGAAATAAATATATTTTGCATGTGAGAAGGACATGGATTTTTCTTTATGGAAAGGACCAGTAGTAAAATGCTATCATTTGAATGTGTCTCCCAAATTTCATGTGTTGGAAGCTTAATCCCCAAATTCATATGTTGAGTGACGCGGAGCCGTTGGGTGGAAATTAGGATTAGATAAGGACATTAGGGAGGATCCCCCAAGATGGGACTAGTCACTTTATAAGAAGAGAAAGAGAAACCTGAGCTCACACACACACACACACACACACACACACACACACACGTGTACTTTTGTCCTCTGGCCATATGTTGCCTCCTATAATATTATGATGCAGCAAGAAAGCCCTTATCAGATTCAGCACCATCCTCTTGGACTTCCCATCCTCCAGGACCATTAACCAAATAAACTTCTTTTCTTTTAAAATGTTTTACATCGGTCTGAATATTTAATTTTAAGTGTAATACTCATTGAAGACCCCATGGAAAAGATGACATTTGAAGAAAGGCTTAAACAAAGGAACCATAGATATTTGTCAGAATAATCTTCCAGTCTGTGATATCAGCAGAAAATGAACTAAGATAGATATATTATAAATGTCAACTGGGTCCAGACTGTTGATGTGTTTTTCCAACATTCTATGTCATCACTGATTTTCTGCTTACTTGTTCTATCAATTGTTAAGAGAGATGTGTTACAATTTCTATCTACAATTATATATTTTTCTATTTCTCCTTAAAGTTCTATGAATTTTGTGTCATATATATTGAAGCTTTGTTATTGGATCTATAGATATTTAAAAGCTTTATGTCCTCTTGATTATTTTAACTATATCTCTTTATGAAATACCCTTCTTTATCAATGATAATATCTTTCCTCTAAAATCTGCTTTGTCTGATATTAATATGGCCACTCCAATTATTTTTTTATTGGTACTAGCATGGCGTATATGCCTTTGTTCCATCCCTTGTTTTTAATGTGTATGTATCTATTTAAAGTTTGTTTCTTTTAGGCACAAGCAAGGTCTAGCACTTCTATTCATTCTGCTAATCTTTGTCTTTTAATTGGAGCATTTAGACCATTCACCTTTAATGTAAGTGTCCATTTAAATTTTCATCTTAACTCCACCCACTGTCTCAGACCAGGTACCCCAGGGTTCCTTTCTGCTTGATTCTGTCTTTAACCCTTATCAACATCTGACATAATTGCTCTATTCTACTTCTGAGACTTAGTGCCAGTCTATGAACATAAGCACTTACCTGCTTCTTTTTGTATTTACTGTTTCCTGTGCTTGGAAGATTATTCTGGCAAATATCTATGGTTTCTTTGTTTAAGCCTTTCTCCAAATGTCATCTTTTCCATAGGGTCTTCATCGAGTATTAGTTTTAAAACTAAATACTCAGACTGATGTAAAACATTTTCCATACTATGTATGGACTTTGAAATATTTAAGTTGCATTTTTCCCTTCAGAGCTCTCCTTTCTGGAGGCAGAAGCTTTCTTAGTTAGGAATAAAGAAGTAACTGTACATCTAAGGACCCAAAGTCAATGTCAGAAAGTCTATAGGGAATAAAAATGAGAGCTCTCAGTGCCTTTTTCCAAAACTGCATTAATCTTATTTTGCATACAATTCTATCAACTTCACTGCCCAGCTTTCAGCTCCATAGCAAAGTAGAATATTCAATGTAGTCAGAAAAAATGTTTTTTATAAGTAAGCACCCTGGTAGGAGACAAGAAGGAACACTAGTTTATTTTTCACTATGCATGAGACCCATCATTTAATCCTGTTACACCATTATTGAGTGGGTTACTGTGATCATTTTACAGATGAAGAGACTGATGGTAGAGAGTAACTGATTCCCAAATCAAGAGCTGGGACTTGAATGCAACCTTCTCTTCCTCTTAAGACCACCTCTTTGTACCTACACTGGGCTGCTTCACTGTCAGCAGTGTGGTAACTGATGGTCCACCAGTAAGGGAAGAATATAACCAAGTCACAAATATTCAAAGACTGATAGAACCACAGACCATGCTGCATACCACAATCAGTGTTGAGGACATCATCTCTGGATAGCACACACAGTCATTAATGTTCATAATGATAAAACCAAGTCATCAAAAAAGATTAATTACATTCCATCCACTCTGTTTAAGAAGGCAGGGAAGTGTGAAATCCATTTTAGAAAGATTTCCATCAAAAATGATTAAAATTTTCAGCTATCCAGAATGATTCATTCCCCCGGGTTTTCACATAGCCAAATATGTAAATGAAAAAGCACAAATATTGCCCATTTCCCACACAACAAAACAAATAAGCAAACCACAAAAAAAGGGTAGAGAAAGGACTCAATCAAACTGAGGACTGGATATGCCTAAAGTGCATATTAAGGTGTATACTAAGCTGGTGGCCAGCTATTATTTTACAGCTTCTGTCTGTCCTCACTGGTCAGGTGTCCATTTGAATGGTTGGTGGCCCTGCCAGAAAGATTTTAATTATTTTGGTTATTTCTTCTGCTGTACAATATTTTAGGGATAAGGAAACGTATTCTGCATAGCCCTGAGCATATAGTTAAAATGATTGAGTTTGCTTCACCCACAGACCCTCAAAAACCCAACTCTGCTTCCAATGTGAAAGAGAAGTTATATTTGTATGTCAACGTGAAGCTGAATACTACTTGATTTGGATTTTAGTTATACAAACAAAAACCAAATCTCCCATCTCAGTCTAGTGCCTGGCATGTGGTGAATATTCAGTAAATGTTGGTTAAAAGATTTTTTTTTTCTGGCCGAAGTGGAAGGATTGCCTAAGCCCAGGAGGTCGAATCTGCTGTGAGTTGCTCTCCTGCTCCCCTGCACTCTAGCCTGGGCAACAGAGTGAGATTCGACTCAAAAAGAAAAAAAAGAAAGAAAGAATTTTTTCTGTCCATCAGTTAAAAAATGATTGACAGATGCTGACAAGGATAATTTTTCCCTCTGGATCCTTATCTAAAAGAATTCTTGGCATCTAATAAGTACTCAATAAATATTGATTGAAAGAATGAATGAATACTGAAACATAAAATTAATGAACAAGTGGTAAAACTCTGATTATTGATATGGCTATATGACTGCTATAATATAATTTTTAGAAGGGAGGTATGCATGTAATTGAATCAAGAAATACCTGGAATGTTGCACAGCATATTATTACTGGTAGTCACTCTGATAAATGTAGAGAAACTTATGAAAGACTCTCACTTTTTTGCTTTATTTATATATTATTTAATTTAAATGTTCACAACACGTGTATATTACTTTCACAATCAAAATAATGTATGCTATTACTATAACAAAAATGTTTTATTACATCAGACAATCTAGAATTTAGGTGTTCATTATAGAAGTAAAAAAAAAAAGTTATTACCTTCCTGCAATGTAGAACATTGGAGAGAATAAATGTAGATGGAGCCAGAAACAATCCCTCAGGTAGGAAGTAAAGAGATGTGAAAACATAACCAAAAAAAAAACCATAAAAATATTCACAAGGTGAAGGAGGGATGGGAAATTACTAATTGATGGGTATGAGGTTTCCTTTTAGAGTCATGAAAATGTTTCAGAACTAGATAAAGATGATGGTTGGGCCCAGCTCAGTGGCTCAGCCTGTAATCCCAGCACTTTGGGAGCCCGAGGTGAGTGGATTGCCTGAGCCCGCGGGTTCGAGACTAGCCCCAGCAACTAGAAGAGAACTTGTCTCTACAATAAAAAATTTTTTAAAAAACAGCCGGGCAAGGTAGCATGCACCTGTAGTTCCAGCTACTTGGAAGGCTGAGATGGAAGGATCTCCGGAGCCCAACAGGTCGATGCTGGGGTGGCCATGAGTGTGCCACTGCACTCCAGCCTGGGTGACAGAGTGAGACTCCAACTCGGAAAAAAAAAAAAAGGTGATGATTGCACAACTTTGTCAATGCCACTGAATTGTTCATTTTAAATGGTTAACTTTACATGATGCAAATTTTACTTCAATAAAAATATGAAATATATATGAGTATAAATACACATAAACATACATATATTTATTCATTTATCAGATGAAAATAAAACAAAGATGCCTAAGGGCTCTGAAAGTCATCCAGGCCAAGAATGGGGAGACTCTTAACTGAGATATTTCCTAAAATAAGGAACTGATTCGAATTGACAGTTTTAATTGTTAGGCCAAAAAAAAAAAAAAAAAATTATAGCATCTATTCTAATGACAGGAACCCTCCAAATGATATTACTCTTAGAGAACAGTAGCAAAGGAAAAATAATCAAATCCTAATACCAGAAATGGTCAACCAATCTCAGTTGGGGAGACCACACGCTGCCATGCCGGGCCGCAAACTCCTTACCAGCAGACATCATCTTTGTATCTTCAGCACTCTGGCACTGTGCCTGACATAATGGGTGATTGATATTGAATGAATGATGGTTTAATAATGTGATTAACCCTGGTATGAAATGGTCCTTTGAATGACTCATCCATTTTCAGCAGTGCCTTCTGCCCCCTCAGACATCCAAGAATTAATTAGGAAGCTTATGAAAAGGTATATTGCTGGGTTCCACTTCCAGATACTTTGGTTCTAGAGATCTCAGATATGGCCTGGGAATCTGTTTCACAAAAGGTTCTCTGGTGGTTTGATGCAGGTTGTGTGTGGACCACACTTAGTAACCCAGCTCTATCCTCAATCTCCCTGAAACAAGACATCTGCTTTGATTTCTGGCAGAAAGGGAAGCTCAGGGCTGGGGATGGCCTTCCTTTTCAAACAAGGAAGTATGGAATACATAGCCACTGGATGCTTTTCCATGTATGTATATCCATTCAATATAAGATAAACTTTATAAGAACCCACATTGGAAAATTAAAGTGCCTTGTGATGTTTGGAGTTTTAGAAACATTCATGTGGTTGGAGATAGACGATCTTAAGAGGGTTACATAATACATTCTCTCTTTTTTTTTTTTTTTTTTGAGTTGGGAGTCTCACTCTGTCGCCCAGACTAGAGAGCAATGGCCGGGACCCGCTGGGCTCCGGTGATCCTTCCGCCTCAGCCTTCCGAGTAGCCGGAATTACAGGCATGCGCTACCACGCCCAGCTGATTTTTGATTTATTGTACAGATGAGGTCTCGCCAAGTTGCCCAGGCGGGTCTCGAACCCACGGGCTCAGGCAATCTACTCACCTCAGCCTCCCAAAGCGCGGGATTACAGGCTGAGCCACCGAGCCCGGCAATACATTCTCTTGCACTAACGGGGACTTCAATTGAGTGACTCTAGGAGTTCCTTACAACTCAGACTTTCTGATTCCCATGATGAAAACAGGCTGAGAGCCAAAGAGGCAGATGAGGTATGTATATGCAACTACTTTGGAAAGTGTAGATTTCTATAAAAATATAAAGTATTTTTATTATTCATGATGTAGGGGCAGTGTCTAGCATCATTTTTTGAAGATTTCTGGGCTTCATTTCTACTTTTATCAAAATATTTAATAAGAAAATATTGTATAAAAATAGGTGAATTAACATTTTTGACTGTCCCCTCCTCCTACTCAAATGCACAAACAAACAAAAACTGTAATGGTGGGCCTTTTACTGTTAATTTATATATTATATGAAAACATGTTCTTAATCAGTAGCAAGCTATTTTATCAACAAATGCAGTAATACCAGAATAAAATGGACTTTGGGTCAAGTATGATCTTGACCAGTAGAAAGCTGAACTCAAGAGTCCATCTTGCCATCTTCAAACTGAAGCAAGCCCAAAAATATTTCTTTTAAATTTAATTCCTATCTTTGCACATTTACATTATTTTCCCTTTTTAATTATAATAAATATGCAATGAAAATGCTTGTATCTGAAGCATTGACTAACCTTTATATCTTTAGGATAGATTCTCAAGTATAGCAATTGTGGTTCAAGACCTATGAACATTTATAGACATTCTATGCATATGTTCAAAGTGGAAGATTGCACCAAATTATGCTTCCACTAATTATGGATGGATATGCTGCCTCACTGCATGGCGACAAACGAAGTGTTAACAATAAAAACAAAAACAGAAAACTTTTCCACCTAATCCAAAGGGTAGAAATTTGAAATCTTGCTTTTACTTGTTCTTAGATTACCAGTAAAGTTGAATATGTTTGCAAGTCTACATTACTCGACTTGTATTTCTTCTCTGAATGTCCCAGGTTTTCCTTCTGTAGTTTACCATTTCTTCACCTAAGCACAACAATGGTGAAGTTTAATCTTCAAAATTCTTCTGAACATCTCTTAGGGAAAACAAGAAAGGGTGCTGAGAAGGAAAGCATTTTAAAGAAGGAGGATACAATTGCCAAGTTATTTTAACATTTTTATTATTGAAATTAAAAAACATTTGTGACATTATGTGGTATTTGCAGAGCTATGAAATGACAACTCTTTTTCTTAAGGAAAATAATATGACAATAAATATGCATGACTTTTTCCAATGCATCAGAAGACACTGTGCAATAATAAATATACATTTTTTAACTACCTATTCCAAAAATGTCTTTTCAATAAACCAAAAGGTTTTAGTCAGAAGGGAGACATTCCAGGTAGTATTTTATTTTTATAATTAAAAAATGCTCAAATTTGACAAAGTTTCTTCAATTTCTTCAGTAATTAGAATATTCTATACAAATTATTTATAAAATCATGACTTTACGGTATTTGTTGCCACTTGACAGCTCTGGGGGACTTGTCCTTGAAATCACATCGCTCATCTATATAACTGCCAACAGGTTATTGGTGATGTCTGGCAAATATGGGCCCACTCTACAAAGTACCACATGGTTATAAACTTCTTAATTTCATACACAGCACTCCTAAATTATCGGTGGTGCCAAGTTCCAAATACATTAAATGACAATTCCAGAAATGAACAATTCTTTTATAAATTCTAAATTGTGCACTGCTCTTCGTTCCACGATGAAATCTCAGGCAGTCTATACTGCTGGAGTCTTGAATCATACCTTTGTCCAGTATATACACTCTGTAGATGTTACCTGACCTTTAGTTATCTACTAGCCATCTAGGTTGTCAGGTTGACTGTCACCCTATCACAGTGCTTGTGATCCAGAAGCTCTTGTTTTACTTAATAATAATCCCAAATCACAAGAGTAGTGATGTTGCCAATTTTGATATGCTAAAAAGAAACTGTAAAGTGCTTCCTGGAAGTAGGAAAGGTAAAGCTCTCAACTTAATACGGGAAACAAAACCATATGCTGACATTGCTAAGCTCTACAGTAAGAACAAATCATCTATCTGTGAAACTGTAAACGAAGAAAAAGAAATGTGTGCAACATATATATAGGGTTTATTTAGTACCATCCATGGTTTCAGGCGTCCCTTGAAACTATCTCACGAAGACAAGGGGGAAACTACTGTAATATGTTTTTTCTCAATTAAGATTTTTTTTTAATAAAATAAGACATTTGTAAAAATAAGTGATACAAATACAGTCACGTGCTGCACAATAATATTTAGGAAAACAATAAACTGCATAGACGGTGGTGGGCAGAACAATAGGCTACGCTGTATAGCATCGGGGTATGGTAACCGATACCACCCAGGTTTGTGTAAGCACACTGTGTGATGTTTACACAGCAGTGAAATCACCTAGCATCGCGTTTCTCTTAATGCATTTTTCCTGTCGTGAAGCGACACATGACTATACATTGCTCTATTTTAACATTTCCGTAGTCTATTAAAAAACACACCATTTTGGAACAAGATTGAAATAAACACAACTTTCTAGATACTTTTTTTTTTTTTTTTTTGAGTTGGAGTCTCACTCTGTCGCCCAGACTGGAGTGCAGTGGCCGCTCCCGGCCATCGCAGCCTCGACCTGCTGGACTCCGGCGATCCTTCCGCCTCAGCCTTCCGAGTAGCCGGGATTACAGGCGCGCACTACCACGCCCGGCTAATTTTTTGATTTGTTGTAGAGATGAGGTCTCGCCAAGTTGCCCAGGCAGGTCTCGAACCCGCGGGCTCAGGCAATCCACTCACCTCAGCCTCCCAAGGCGCGGGATTACAGGATGAGCCACTGAGCCCGGTTAGATACTTTAATCTAATCGACGTTATTGAGTCCAACTTGATTTGTTTTAGAAAATAAACGTCTTTCATCAGGAATGCTTCCGGGGCTGAAAATTCTTTGAATTGTACTTGGTTTCTTCGAAGTAGCACCACCGTTTTAACTTGAACTTTGAGATGTGACATGAGGTCATTCCTTACTTTACTTCTGGTATTCGGATCTCACTGCTTTGTCTCTCTTGACTGTGCTGTACAGAGAAAAAGCTGCTTGCTCTGCAAGTATTTTCTTCCTCTACTTTTTACTGCAAGATTAGAAACGACCACAAGAAAGAAATCGTGGCAACTTAAAAAGGATTTCTTCAAAACTATGTTTTCTAAAATTTTTGTTATTCCTCTGTTAGTTTGTATATCAAAATGTATAGACAGTGATTCCCCACTACCACGCTTTATGATGATGCAATGGGTACGTGTGTAAAAATATGCAACACTTCACAAATTGGCGTGTCATCCTCGTGCAGGGCCCATGTTAATCTTCTCTGTGTCGTTCCAATTTTAGTGTGTGTGCAAAAGAATGTTGCCATTTATTTTTCATGACTAATCTAAACTTTCAAGCTCATCATCTCATTGTGTATTGGGGAATATAAACTTAAACTTGGTAAGGAAACCCAGATTTGTGCATTTAAAACAAAGTATTTTGAATTCACAAAATATTCAGGTAATTCACAGTCTAGCTTCTTAGTGGTATTTCTCTCCTTCCTTTCCTATTTCTCAGGACGGTGGCTGGGCCCACGGAAAAGCTGTTGTGTCCGCTTGCAAGAAGAAGAAGGTATTCAAGCTGTCCCTCATGTCTTTGCTGATTTGTGACCTAACAGAGACAGTCTGGTCTCCTTCAGTCGCTAGGCATCTGGGACTGGTACCCACTGAACGGCTGCTGATACTGGAAGCGGTAAGGAGGAATGGGAACAATGCTATGACTGAAACTGAGGCCTGGAGAATTTCAGGGAAACGTACGGCTCAACTTTCCCTGGCTTATCTCAGCTCTTATTGATTGTGCAGACTTTCTGGCCAGCTTCCTTCCAACTGCTCCCAGCTTCACCATCGCGGTCCTGTTGAAAGCTCCATTGCATCGAATTCAACCTTCCTGTGCCTCCTAGATCCTTAAGGGATTTGTAGATCTCTTCCACATCACCACCTGCTTTGCTTCCCCGTACCATGTCGCCCTTTCTCCTCTTTAGGGTTGTCCAGTGTCAGTGTGAGCCACCCCGCGAAGGCTTTCCTTAGGCACTCTCTCCGATTAAATACAGGTCAGAAATTTCTATTCAACACCTTGGGTGACATGGTGTGGCTAACATCACGCTGATCTGAAATTTTTTTTTTCAGAGGTCTATAATTTTTCTGAACTACACCCTGAAACATCAAGTACTGGGAACTTTTTCAGGCCTGTCTGAGGGGTTCAGACCGCATTCCTCTCTCCACTTGCCTTTTGCATTTTCCTGAGGGAAAAGCCAGGAAACTCAATATGAATTCTCACCTTGCTTCCCTTAAGTTCTCTCAGAATGGCTACCAGGACTATACCTTCTGTTTTCTTCTGGTTGAAATTGAGCTTACCCTATATCGAGTTCTTTTTTCCTCTCTGCATAAAGCATATTTTCATACCTCCAAGGCTGAATTTGGATATGTCAGTAGTTCTTGGATTTTAGAAACCTTCTTTCTGTAGTCACAAATTCCAGTTCACAAGACTTTTGCCTCATTACACACTGACTTAAAAAAAAAAATTCCTTGAACAATGCCTTTTTTTCTTCTTTGTATTCCTGCTTTAATAATCCAAATCCTGCCTGAGATAATGGATGCCTCTGGCTGAATAGGGGGAGGGTCAATTAATTTATTTCAAAAAGTCTCATCCTCGTTAGAGTTGAAACTGATGATATTGATAAATTACTTTTATCTTTCAATAATTTCCAAATTCTTTTCTTAGTGGAACCATTCTTTTTCTCCAGAAGTTACTTTTAAAAACAAAGTGTTTTTAAAGATATACTATACTTTATCTTTAGC
The DNA here is from genome assembly GCA_963574415.1 of Tarsius wallacei. NCBI lineage: Eukaryota > Metazoa > Chordata > Mammalia > Primates > Tarsiidae > Tarsius > Tarsius wallacei. The sequence goes on from CAUYQG010053809.1 coordinate 48,724, forward strand.
TACACAACAGCTTTCATGTATTACTATCCTCAAGATTTCAATAAAACTCTGTTTTTTATTTCAATCCAATTCAAAAAGCATCAATTAATATTATTTAACTAGCCTCTAATTTTGTGCATGCTATAGGGAAGAGAGGTTTACAAAAGAAAAAACCAAGTTTCTAACTCTTTAAATGTAAGTAACAAAATTTATACATGAAGTAATCAGAATACAAAGGAAGTCAGGCAACAACTGAATCAGCGTGTGTATTGCATGTAATAGGTACTTAATAGACATTTATTGCTCTGCATAACTGTTGTATAGATTTTTTTAAAGGTATAGCTTATCCAAACAACTTGAAAATAATATGTGTCAGAGAAGACATTAAGGAGGAAGTAGGAAGGGGAAGTCCTCACACTGGGGGTAGAAACTGGACATGTAGAAATGGGAAAAACATCTATTCCAGGCCAAAAGAAAATTCCGCGAGGAATGAATTGTGAGTTCAGAGGACAGTTTTGTTCTGTTAAGCTTTAAATGGACTGAACGACACAAGTCATTCTGGAAAAATGTATTTTTTTCAGATATTTCTTCTTGACATCCCCTGCCCCCATGTTTTTTTTATAAAGCAAATGCTTTGTCATATTTTTCCTCTTCAGTGATTGATGTTGGCTCATTCCACTGCTTCTGTTTGCTTGGTCACAGCTGTCCATGAGTCTTTCTTCTCCCAAGTGGTCTAAGTGAGGCTCATAGCAAATAACAAGCAGACTGAGGGTCAGCCCCAGTGGGGCTACAAGATTTTGACTTTGGAATAAAGCCATTCTTGCTTCTAGTGAGGTTTACAAGAGTTTGTTTTTCTTCTAATGCTGCAGCTAAATTTCCATGAAATAATAGCTTAGAAAAGAAAGAGAGAGAGAGTGAGCTGCTACTCTCTCATTTTCTCATTCTTTTCATGCCAAGTATGTTGAGAAAATGAGAATATACATGCATTGCTAAAACTCTCTCCCAATTCACAACTCTACTGAAACTGCTTCCTCTGGGGTCCCAATGGCCTAAAGAGACCTATCTCGATGATGTTTCTTTCCATTTAGCTTTCCTTGACTTCCCTACCACCCTTTACACTTTAACCCAGTCCTCTTAAAATGTTTTCTCCTTGGTTTCTTGAATGCAGCACTCTCGGAATTTGCCTCCTACCTCTTTAGACTACTCTATTTTCTGCTTCCTCTTGCTCCCTAAATACAGATATCTTCTAAGACTCTGCCATTATCTCTAAGGTTTCTCTCCCTTCATCCTCTCTCTAGGTAATCTTATGTACCTTGAGTATTATTTCTATGCAGACAACCCCTAAACATACCTGCACAGAGAGAGAGAGAGAGGAAAAGGAAAAGAGAGGAGGAGAGGGGAGGGGAGGGAAGAGAAAAGAGAGAAAGAGAGAGAGAGAGAGAGAGAGAGAGAGAGAGAGAGAAACATGTATCTCCAACTGAGTTTTCCACTGGACTATAATCCAAAATTTCCAACTGTTTACTGAACAACTCCACTTAGGAACTCCCAACAATCATTTCAATTTCCCTAGTGTGTCCAAAGCCTAAGTCTCCAACACCCTCCCTGGATCTCATCCTTTTCACTTCTTTGAGACAATTTCTGGCGATCTGAAGCTATCTTGCATCTCACAGGGGCTCGCTGGGTTCATCTCTACTGGATGCATCTCTTCCCCACCCTAAAGCCAGCTATGCTGGGAGTATTTGCACCACAAATAATGGCAAATGCTACAAAGCATTTACTTTTCTTTCTTCCTTTTTTCTGAAAGCTGATTTTTTAACATTTTTCAGCACACCACAGATTATCATACCACTCTCCCAGTCACCTGAGTTTGAAACTCAGGGTGATTTTGGACTGTTTTCTTTTCCCACCCCCTACATCCATTCAATGTCAAGTCCTTTAATTTTTAGGTCAATCCAAACCTTGCCATCTCCATTGCTCCTGGCCTAGTTCTTCTCAGACTGTTCTCTTGATCCTTCTCTTATATCTAATCAACTGAGCAAATGCTACTAAATTCGTCTTCCTAAGGACCAACTCCGACCATCGTCAAAAGTTTTCGGTGATTCTCTTTGCTTGCCAAAGTTAAGAGTCATTCATTTTCAGTCAAGATCAACCATAATCTGTCTCCCAATATCACTCTAGCTGGTCTCTCACTGTTCCTGTTACATACTTCAGGATCATGAACTACTACCTTGTGTCTGGGTTATAAAAAGTACTTAGCTATGTTTGGAGAATGAAATTGTCTAATTGGCTGATTGAAAGACTTTTGGATTCTGGGTCTATTTTTTTCCTCCTGGATTCCTCCTTTGCCATTTCCACACACCTTACCTGGAGAGAGGTCAAGTCTGCCTTATTCTCCAAGGTGACCCCAGCACCCAGCTTGGATCAACATTATTTCATTAAATAAATGAACCCACACCTGTGTTTTTGCCAACACCATAGGCAGAAAGATGAACACTGTTCTTAGTATTATTTTGCAAGCTTACGGTGTTCCCCCTTATCCATGGGGAGAAGAACCCCGATGGACACGTGAAGCCTCAGACAGCACTGAACCTTATACGTACTATGTTTCTTCTTAAACATACATATGACAAAGTTTAATTTATAAATTAGGCACAGAAAGAGATTAATAACAACAAGAATAAAATAGAACAATTGTAACAATGCACTATAATAAAAGTCATGCGAATGTGCTTTTTCTCTCTCAAAATACCTTAAGTGTATTGTACTTACTTATTTTCAGACCATGGTTGACCAAGGATGACTGAAACTGTGAAAAGTGAAAACATGAATGGGGGCACGTCTGTTTTTTCCAAAGTTTATTTTTCTAAGTTGTAAGATCATTGTGTTGTAGATTGAGGTCTTTTCCCTCAAGGGCTTTATTGGTTTATTTATTTACAGAGTTTGACTATAGCTTGGCAGATAGCATCAGTAACTGAGCTATCTCGGTAACAGAGAAAGAGTAATTGGGCACGGTTTTAAAATTTACTGATGACCTCTTACAGCAGTGATACTTTAACATGGCCAGTTTGAGTAACATCCTCAAATATTTTTTCCCCATGTTTATCTGTTACATGGTGACTGACATCCTTAAGTGCATAGGGTTGTAGTTAATGATCACTAAATGTATTTATCTTATTCTAAATATGTTTACTTTGTTCTAATTCTGGAGAATTTTTGTTTGTTTTTGTTCCTGTTTTGTTTGTTTCTTAACATTCGACTGAGAGGTTTTCCCATTGTTTTACTCTCTGATCTGGAAATCCACCAGCAAAAACTAAATATCTCTTCAAAATGTATGTACACAGACTGGTTGACAATACAAATTGTTAAACCATGTGAGCAGATACTGCAGTCTAAAGAATATCACCATAGGCCAAGATCCAAAATGAGAAAAAGACATTTCTGAATTCCATGGAGGTAACAGATAATGTGTCAGGGCTTAAACAGAATTGGTGAACCAGCTCTTAATATTCCCTGTATATGTACTAGTTTGTATTATTTTTCTTCTGTCAAAACAGCATGTTTGTATTAATATTGGTGCTTTGTCTGCAGTTGATTGCCTTAATTTTTGTTAAACCACAGTCTTCACTGCAATACTTATGATGAAATTTCTGTGTCTATCAAATATACCTCTCTCATGTTAGGTATTAATGTGCTCCGTGCCTCTCATGTAGCTAACAATTGGATTTGGGCTATGGAAGTCTCATTTTAAGTGTATCTTTCACAAGCATTTTTTTATTGTGTTAAAATAAAATAGTAAGGCCCATCAATACATCTAACAATCTATTTCAAGATTTCCTGATTCTGAAATATGAATATAAGAGAAAAAGCATTATCTTAGCCTCTTTCCTTCCATTTCTGTCTACATGCAATATTTTCTCAGATTAGTGGGTTGGTAGAATGTTGTTTAAACCAGTCAATGCAAATTAGCCTTGTAATTTCCTTTGTAATAAAAGTCTGCTTTTGTTCAACTAATCTGTCATTGGGTATTATCCAGGTTGGTTGTTTTGTGTTCCTGTTAAGGACAGAGGAGTCACAAGAGTGCTAAATATAATCTACTATCATCTACTTCAAATGTGGGTTTTATGTGATTCCTTTTCTTTTACATTAGCTTAACATAAAGTTTGTAGAGCACTGGCTGTCATCTTTGAAAGAGCTAAACTCCATATTTATTTTAATAAATTTCTTGGAAATTAGTAAATAATTAAAACTTCTAACACACATCATAATAGATAAAGTATTTTTGAAAATACTGTAGAAATGTATCTCCATGACTATTGAACAAACACTAACTAATGTTCCCTTCAATACAAGGGAAACAAATACATTTATAAATGATAAGAATTATATTTTTATTCCAGGGGAAATGATTTGTAAATTAAGTCTTGGCCGGGCATGGTGGCTTATGCTTATAATCCTAGCACTTTGCGAGGCTGGGATGAGAGGATTGCCTAAGCCCACATGTTCAAGATCAGCCTGGGCAACTTGGCGAGACCTCATCTCTACAATAAATCAGAAAAATTAGTGAGGCATGGTGGCGTGTGCCTGTAGTTCCAGTTACTTAGAAGGCTGAGGCAGAAGGATCACCTGAGCCCAACGAGTCGAGGCTATGGTGGCCGTGAGTGTGCCACTTCACTCCAGCTTGAGTGACAGAGTGAGACTCCAACTCAAAAATAAAAAAATAAGTCCTCAGGATTTCTCAATGACGGTAATAATAATAACAATAGCCAATAATCACAGATATTATTATTCAGTGCTACCATCTGCCAAATTCTTAACATAAATTAACACTAATGTACATAACAACTCTGAATATATTTTATTTACCTTTTTTTCAGGTAAGAAAATCAAAACTAAGAATGGTTATGTAACTTGCACAATGCTTCACATTGGAAAATTAAAGAATTGAAATATAAAACCATGTGTCTCTGGTTTCAGTGTCTAATCTCTTAGAATATCTTTCGCCGCACCCCTAACCCCCAACAGCTGGCTCTAACAATTTGGAAAATGTAAACTTCCTAATGAGATTCATGTGATCCATCATTGCCTCAATTAATTCACAACATTTTTTGATAAACAAGTCTTTTTTGCAAGTAAGACCTTACAAAGCCATTTTTGCAAATAAGACCCTAAATACCGATCTTTATGAATTTTGTTTTCATCTCCCACATTGCATCTAGGTATACCTTGACTTTTGGCCTACCTTTCAACTTCCACAGTCAACATTAATGACTTTTTTCTTAGTTGGCCAGTTGTTTTTACACCTCCACCTATGCTCAGAAAGACAAATACTCCTTGAACTTCTCTAGTTCGGCAGCAAGTTGTCTCATGCATGTCTTTATTTTTTGTCTGTTTATTTTATTTTAAAGATGTGGGGAACAATTCAGGATTAGGTATACAAGAGGACACCATACAGGCAAAGTTTGGGCCTCCCTTTGGTCCCCAATTTGTCTAGCTTAAAAGCAGGTACCCTTACTGATGTTGTATCCCCTCTCCCCCACCCCAGTAGTATCCTGCTACTGCCAATCCCTTTCTTTCTTTCTTTCTTTCTTTTTTTCTTTTTTTGAGTTGGAGTCTCACTCTGTCGCGCAGGCTGGAGTACAGTGGCACACTCACAGTCACCCAGCGTCGATTTGCTGGGCTCTGGCAATCCTTCTGCCTCAGACTTCCGAGTAGCCAAAACTACAGGCATGCTACCACACCTGGCTAATTTTTGATTTATTGTAGAGACTAGGTTTTGCCAGTTGCCCAGGCTGGTCCTGAACCTGCAGGCTCAGGCAATCCACTTGCCTCGGCCTCCCAAAGTGCTGGGATTACAGGCTGAGCCACCGAGCCTGACCACCAATCGTGCAGTGGCCACTCCCGGCCACCGCAGCCTCGACCTGCTGGGCTCCGGCGATCTTCCGCCTCAGAGGCCTTCCAAGTAGCTGGAACTACAGGCGTGCGCTACCACGCCCGGCTAATTTTTTTTATTTATTGTAGAGATGAGGTTTCGCCTGCCCAGGCGGGTCTCGAACCCGCGGGCTCAGGCAA
>CAUYQG010053812.1:0-22253 GCA_963574415.1 Tarsius wallacei
AAAAAAAAAAAATATGGACTTCCCTTGGTTTGATTTATATGAAAATTTTCAGGATATGAAATTAAAATTTAATTATTTTAAAATAAATTTTGGTTGTTAAACTATGTCTTTTGCTTGGTTTATTTTTAACATCGTGCCATGCACTAACTGGGCCACTTGCTTTTATGCAAGTTAATTGTCTTGCACTGTCAAAAGCCTATACTTTTCCAATTAAATGCTGTCATGCACTTTTTCTTTTGAGTTGTGTTCTCACTCTGTCACTCAGGCTGGAATGCAGTGGTATGATCACAGCTCACCGCAGCCTTAACCTCCTGGGCTCAGGCATTCCTTCTGCCTCAGTATCACAAGTAGCTGGGACTACAGGCATGCAGCACTATGCCCAGCTAATTTGGGGGGTGGGAAGTTGTAGAGACAAGGGCTTACTATGTTGCCTAGGCTGGTCTTGAATGCCTGGGCTCAAGCAATCCTTCTGCCTCAACCTGTCAAACTCTGGGATTATAGGTGTGAGCCACCGCACCTGGCCTTTGTCATGCATGTTTAAAAGTCTATATGTTTCCATGTGCTTTTTCTTATATTTGGAATTTGATTCCAGTTTGACCTCACTAAACTCTTTGCATTTTCCTATATCCAAAAGAAGTGTCATTTTCTCCATGAAACTGTCCATCTCTGCCCTTGGTAAACCCGTGTCTGTTCCTTCTCAGTTCCTGTTGTTGCTTGTATATACAGCAAATCTACCACATATTATATTGTGTACCACTTACATGTTTATCTATCTTTTTTAGCAGAGTGAGAGCATGTAAAAGTGAGAATCCACATCTTATCTCTTGTGTTGAGCTTCTTAGTTCTTTGCAAAATAATATGTCTCCTTGTTCTCCTAGAGTTTGAAATATTCCTCATCTGACAGACATGTGGTTTATATCTCACTTTTTGTCCCAAATTAGATCTTTCAAAAAGCTAGAGTCATCACTTTAATAGTCTTATAAGACTATTAAATAAGTGAAGTGCCTTTACTAGTCTGACCTTACTGGAGCCATGTGCTTTATCTCATGGTTCCAAACCTGGTTGTGCATCAGCATTCCCATTCCTGACCTAGCAAATCAGAATGTCAGAATGATTCCCAAGAATATGTATTTTAAAAGAGCCAGCAGGATGAACCTAATCATTGACAGATGTCTAACTTTGTTCATAGTTAAATGTGCTAAAATCTGAGATTGCCTTTCTAGAATGAAAGCATTTTGGAAGAGTTGGTTGACCAGGTCAAATAAGATTTACAATAGAACCACAATGGCAAAAGGACAAAAGATTTGGATGGAAAGATTAATTAATATGGACACATATACTCCTTTGTTTTCCTTTTAGAGTGGTGAGCATAGCTAGTAAATATGTAAATACTTATTAAAGATTATAAACACCTGAATGGTAGGTACCCTTACCATTTGAATAAGTACGCCTATTAAAAATAAATTATGCCTGGTCACCTTTTCTTCTTCTTCTTCTTGTTTTTTTCTTTCTTTCTTTTTTTTTTTTTTGTTTGTTTGTTTTGGTTTGGTTTTTTGTTCCTCTTTTGCTATTTTCTAGGAATTGCATTTCATAATTTGGTTGTAATAAAATGTGACTGCTAGGGAAATGTTCACAGAGTTGGCATTCATTTGCATGCTGCTGCCATTTCAGCCCAGGGCATTCTCTCCTTCTTCCTGGTTCTCCTGCTTCCCCCCTCCAACCCCTCCCCAACAAAGCACTGATGAGATGTGACAACAGAAAACACAAGTGCATTTCCTGGAGATTTACCAATGTCCAGAAGGAAAGCTCGAAGGAAAAGGAACAATAGAAAAGGGGTATTGTGGAGGGAAGAAAGTTTCTAAGCCTATCATTTGCAAATGTCAGCTCCATTCTCAGGGAACTCTAGAGACTGTTAAGCAAACCTGTTTCTAATGAATACAACAAGAGCCATTTGAATTCTCCAGACTTGAGCCAGTCACATTTAACAGATCACCCAGTCTATCTTCCATTATCCTCAGAGGCGGCCTGGGCCTCACAGCATCTTTTCAATTTCAGCTTCAAATGACCTAAACTATGGGCTGTCTTGGACTTCAATAGGATTCAATAGGAAAACAGTGTCAGAGGGTTAACATATTTTTTCCATTATATTATATAATTGCTATGTATTTTACCCATCCCATTCTCTTAGCACTTTGGATTTCAACAGCCAATTAGTCTTCATTATTTATCAATAGAATCAGGAAAGCGGCACAGAAATTTGTAGAGCCGGTAGACCTAGATTTTTCTCTCTACTCTAGCATTCATCACTTGCTTGTCTTTGGGTTAGACACATATTCTTCAGCCTCTGTTTCTGCATCTATAAAAATAAGATGGAATTTCCTCTTATCTAAAATGTTTGCTTAAAGAATAAATGTAAGTATGTAACTGAAAAGTATAAGGTAATATAAAAAATGAGTTAGAAATGGGCATAATGGTCTCTAAATATCTGAAATTGAGTTTTTGCCTCTTTGTGTTGTTGATTTACATTTTATAAAAGAGAGAATATTTTATTCTCCAACATGATTTGGGTGAGCATGTTCATCATTCCTGTAGTTGGCTACTTCAATTTATAAATCATTTTTGGCATTCTGAATTCTTTCATCTTTGCCAAAATATATCTGATCCTCGGGGGTCTACTGATCAAGAATATTAAATAGAGCACGATGCTGACAAGATTCTCCATCACTTTCTTCCAAGAACTTTACTTCCACTTGATCTAGTTCGTATATACTTCATCCTATGCAATCTTTAGTCCCACTATGACTTTCCATAGATACAGAGATGCTGATCATTTCTCAGGACCAAAATATTAATAAAAAATGTTTTTTCTTAACAGATAAGGCACTAGCCTTGAGAAGGGATTTGTGCCTTTTTATCTTTATGAAATATGTACATGTATTAATGATAATTCACACTGCCTTATTCTGAATGAGAATTAGATGAATAGTTCATGAAGAACACTATGTCTGCTTCTGACAAACATATGTGCTAGATGCACCAACCACCATTTGGAATTTCTCACATAACTGCATGACTTTCAATAGTTTTGTTGCCTGAGTGCCACTTAGTAGAATCTGATGTGATGACATTCCTGTTTTGCCACTTATGAAATATGGAAAAAGCATATCAGAGGTCAAATGAAAGCAAAAGGAGAGGAGAAGGAGAATGAGAAAAATAAAAATGCAGAGAGAAAAGAAAGAGAAGAGAAAGAAAAAAGAGAAAAGCAAAATAAGCAAAGGAAGAAGAGAAGCTATAGAGATGAAGGAAAAATTTAAGGATTGAAGATAGCATATTGGTATATTGTTAAGAAGAATATTCATAATAAAATACATTGAAAGCAGTAAGATTTTCTTAATTTTTCCTTTATCAACTCCCATTGGCAATACCTGGAATTATAAATAATGAATAGTTGTCAGAGATTGCAAATTCAACAACAAAAGGTGGAGGATGATGAGAGGGACATGAAGAAAGGAAAACTATTTTATAAGACGAATACAAAGTTCTTGTTGTCAATGAACTAGAATGATACTCTACTGAAAAATCACTTTTCTGTTTTAAGGAATCTCCAAATATGAAATAATAATTTATCTGATAAGAGTTCAGTAGAATCATGTTTGATATTTTCCTTGAGAAGTGGTTAGAATCCCTTCTTAATCTTACCCCAACAAAATCATGCCACAATTGTTTCCAAACAAGTCAAGTTCAACCCCATTTAGACCAATTGGTTTCTTTCATCAGATCATCAGAACTGGCAAGTTATTTGTGGTTGGTTGCCTAGAGAAGGGCCAGGACCTGAAATTAAGACACACTATTTACTGAGGTATAGCAGACATGTGGGTGGGAGCCTTGTATGATAAAAAACGTGAACTCTGATATATAGCAGAAAGCAGAATCTAAAATGATATCATCGGTTACCATTCTGACAAGCAATTGTCATTAAGAAATTCACCCAGAGATGGCAGGATATCTATCCAGTCAATGAGTCCATAGCAACACCAAAAACAGATAATATCTCCCCTCTCTCCTTTTTTTTAAACCAACATTTTAGATATCACCAGAGCAAAGGAAACATAGTGAAGAAAACACTGACCTGGGTAGATAAGACAAGTGGCAGAGACAGTGAAAAATTTTTTCAATTAAAAAAAAAAAACAAAAAACAGAACCAGTTTCCTAGAATTGCGTTTCATTCCAGCAGAATGGCAGAGTTGACTTGATGCTGAGCCACATGAATGTTGAGTAAGAATTGTATAAATCCCTCCCAGGGAAAGGTAGGGTCAGACCAAACACTGGGACAAGATAAGCTTACAAAGTAGATAGCAATGGGATTAGGGAGGGTTATGGGTGTAATGCCTTATTCCAATGTAGACCTAGGGTTCTCAAATCATCTGATTCTTTCAGTCAAATTATTTTATCTAACTTTTATGTAAAATCACCATGTTGGAATGGGTTGAAAACTTGGTACGAGCCAAACAAAAAATTTCTGAGAACTGTCATGTGACATTTATATTCTCCACCGTGAATTTAGCACTTGTTCATATTTGGTCCTATAATGTTCTACTTTTTAGTGTATGTTATTCTTTTCTTATCAATTAAATTTTAAGCCTGTAGTGTGATCTCATCGTTAGTTGTAGTTTTCACAATAACCAATATCATGCTTAATAAATATTGGTGGATTAATTGATTACATGATAGCGCGTGGAATGAAGATCAAAAAGCAAAAGAAAGATATTCACATATTGTGAAAGGGAGTAGAAAAATAATAACGTTTTCCTAACATCACTTGGGGATTAAGAAAATGTACCATAAGGAAAAAGTCTGTGTATCAAAAAAAGACAAGTATAAAAATTTATTGCTTTAGGAGAACAAAATGTGCTAAAACAAAATCTGGTGAAAGAAATTACTTGACAAATAACCTGGCTATGATATTGGAAACACATCTGTAGATAACTTGGAATAGAAGGAAAAAAAGAGAGAGGGAGAACGGGGGGAAGGCAGAAAGGGAGGGACGGAGAAAGGGAAGGAGGAAGGCAGGGGGGAAAATTAAAAAAAAGGAAAGTCAATAAGTATGTTGGGGCAGAGGTTAAAAGAAAAAAAAAATGAGAGAAGTTTCCCGAGTATATGACATAGTCCCAAGCAAGGAAAGGAGGTATGTCTTTGTCCATTTATGTTGCTATAAAAGAATACCTGAGGTGGGGTAATTTTTAAAGAAAAGAGGTTTATTTGTCCTATGATTCTGCATGTTGCACAAAAAGCATGATGCCAGCATCTTCTTCTGGTGAGGGCTTCAGGCTACTTCCACTCATGGCAGAGGATGAAGAGCCAGTGTGTACAGAGATCACATGGCTAGAGAAGCGGCCAGAGGTGTGCCTCGCTCTTTTAAACAACCAGCTTTCATAGGAACTAAGAGTGAGAACTCACTCACTACAATGAGAATAGCACCAAACCACTCACGAGGAATCTGTCTCCATGACCTGAATACCTACCACTAGACTAGCCCCACCTCCAACATTGGGCACCAAATTTCAACATGAGATGTGGAAGGGATAAATAAACGAAACTATAGCAGAGTGTGATGAAGCAGAGTTGCCTCATCCTGAATTATAAAAGCAGATTTTCCCCATCTCTTTCCAAAGTTCAATGACTTTTCACTGGTAGCTTGAAATCTGCTGTGATAAGAATATTTACACCACAAAAAATCAGCAAAAGTCAAAATAAGAGCTTCTTTTATTCATGCCCCCAAACTTCTACCCAGCAGGTTACTAAATATTTACCATCATATCACTATATCACACGGAAATTCGTGACTTTCTTATTGTTCAGAAATAACACTTGGAAATTAAGGGGTGTTGACAGTCAGCAGTCAGTAAAAGCCCAACCTGAGCCCAACCTGTGACCAAACCCTTACTCTGGGAGAAGTTTGGTCACTTTCCCACTGGGGGCTCTCCTGCTGTCTCCTTGACCTCACAGATGAACTTTGTTCCCTGTTTAGAACAACACTGCTTATCAGCCTCCAGCCACAATAGCTGGGATTGGACTGGACTGACCAGGCCTGTGGTAGGTTGTAGGTCAATTATTGGATCTGTCCTTCCCCATCCAGGCCCAATCTATTACTATTCAGGTCCCAGGGTGATAAGGGGAGAGACTGACAGGCCTAGACTGAAGGAATTGCCTCTTTAGAACGTTCTTCTTGCCTATGAAATAATGTCTTTTCATTCAACTGGAATTGATGTGGTTGTGGCTCATTAAACAAAACCCCACATAAAAAAGGTAAATTTGGTTAAAAGTATTTATTTTAATAAAGAATTCACCATAGGATAACATGAAATAACTAGTTTCCCAAGCGCACTTATATAAAACCTTTTTTAAAGGCACTGCCATTATAGAAAGTGAGCTAATATTTAAACTGTATATACAATGACTCTTTAGGGGAAAGAGTGCTTAACTACTGAGAATAATTGTGGGCCTGCTTTAAACTTTAGGAAGTCACTAGTTTCTACAGCTCCGCTGTAATAATTTCTCTATTCTGCACTGTGGCTGTCTCATCAGAAAGAAAACAATACCTTAAAGAGATATAAATCATTGAAAAAATGGACATAAGCTCAGATTCCACTATTTTGTCAACATGAATGGAATATCATTTGTTTATCAATTGAAATGATCACTGGAGACATTTGCAACAACTCAGTAAGCTTTCAATTTCCACAAAATTTAGAAACTGGAATATTATGGTCAATATATAGTCACTAAGAATGTTAACATTTGATAACAATGGGGATATTAATCCTATCACGTGCCACCCATGAAATTTAGTTAAGCATGTTAGCTGTTTTATTATTGTCTGAAATTTAGTCAGGTCCTCCTAAACAGCTGAATTTTTTTCCAATGCACAAAAACTGATATAGTACTAGGGGATGGGAAATAAGAGGAAAGAGGGAAATAAGAGGAAAAAGTGAAGAGAACTTACTCTATGACAAATTGCAGTTGTCGATTTTATGCATTTCTTCTCATTTCGTTCACCAAAAAACAAACTTTAAGACATATTAATACATCTGTTTTACAGATGTGCCAACAAATTCAGAGAGGTTAAATGGCTTTTCCAAACTCACAGAGATGGCTTTTCGGTGGCACAATTGTGATTTTGAATATAAAAAGCCTTGTATTTGGGTAGACATTATTGATGTCCCAAGAATAGTGACATGTTTATTTTCCATAATTGGAAAAAATAGAAATATTTCAAAATTATTAAGAACATAGGTTAAGCATTCAACCTAGAGGGGTTCATGGTTTACATATAGTTACTGATTTCTAGTCTTTTTAATATGTATTTTTTGTTCTATAATGCTCTACTTTTTTCTTTGTGTTGAAAAAATACATCTTCGTTGTAGAAAATGCAGAAAAATATAGAAAAGACAAAATCATCTGTTATTTGCTATAATTTCTAGGTGTTATGCACAACAGGTCTTTAATAAATTATATATTTTCTCATTTATTGTTTCTAAAATTGAAATTATGCTATGTATGTACATGTATGTATAGAATAGTGTATCTGTGTAATAGTGTAGAAGACTGCATAATTTTCCATCATATAAATTTTTCTTAATTTATGTAGCCATTTCTTTTTTGTTATAAATTTGTGTCATTTTCAGTTGTTCATTACTTTAAATAATGCTGCAATGAATATTCTGACTCATAGCTCTTTATTCCCATTGCAAATCATTTTCTTACGATAAATTTCTACAATTGAATCAGTAGGTCAAAGGACTTGAAAAAAATGTTGAAAGGTTCTTGATACATATGGGCTGAATTGCTTTCCAAAGTGATTGTACCAATTTAAAAACCCACTTGCAGAACCCAGGACTGATTTTATTTATAACATGGTTCTTATGTTAAATTTGTTTCCTTTTATTATTTCTAAGAACTCTGTTCTTTCCTTCTTAGCAATTAAAGAATTTATATCTTTTTAGTTATTTGTTTAATGCAGGCTTCTTTTATTAACTATAACCCCAGTAAAAACAGGAAATATTCTTTTTTTTTTCACACCACTAAGCAAGTAGTATTTAATATAGGTTCCAACACAGAGAAAACTTTTATCTATACGTTTTGACTAAGTGGAGAAGTTTGTTCTTTAGAGGATGGTTTTCTGAGTATTTAAACATAACAAGTGTACAAACAAGAAAATGGATAGGAATTTTTTAATCGTCACCCATTTAAAAAAAATTATGATAACAATTAAAGGAGGATTTGTTCTGGTATTCAGCATGTGGTCTGGTCCCAGGCCCTGGAGAAGTAGAGAGTGATGTCTCAGCAGTCCAACCCATAGTGAGTGATATACAAGTTATTGCAATTGCAGTGGGCTTCCAATGTGTTCTTATGAAAAGGAAAGAAAGGAGGGTGAGCGGGGTGTGGTCTCTTTGTCTACACAGAAATTGCAGTATTTCCATTAGGTATTTTTACATACAGAGCGGGGCCTGTTTGACCTCCTTGAAACCAGCATCCTCAGTGTTGCTTGAAAATAGACAGCATTATGAAATCATTAATGAATGATGTCTTTTCCAGCCATAGCAAAAATAAACAAACACAACTAGCGGGAGGATCCCACATGTTCATTTTAGTACTTTCTCCCACAACCTTTTTTGAATGTATTCAATAGGTAAAGTTTATCTCCTGCCTGTTTGTGAAAACTTTGGCTGGTCCATGAATTTCCTGGTCCTTTGTAATTACTGATTGTTACTCAAGCTGAATATCAGTAAAAAAGTCATTTGAAGTCCTGCGGTCACTAGAAGTTGCCAAACTCAGTTTTGATTTAGAAATTAGAATGCGCGGTTCACATATGACACAGTACACACTTCAGTTCTCCTGGCCTTAGGTAGGACATGTTGGTGGCCAGTCTTTAAGGGAAGGGGTGTGGCCTATTTCTTTTCTCTCTCTCAACAATTTCAGGTATTATTATTGATCTCTAAGTCGTGGGACATGAACACAGAAGAAAACAGAACAGAGCAAAATTTTTTACTCATCTATAGCTGTGGTCACATGGCTCTGGGTTTTGGGGATCCCTCAGATGTGAAAATAGCCTACTTCTTCAGTCCCATTTGAGTCTTTCTCTGAGCCTGCCCTCATGGGCCTTTCCAACTGACTTTTGTGAAATAAGAAAAGCACTAATTACTCCAGGCACCTGCTGCTCTGTTCCACTTTCCAGGCAGTTGCTTGGGCCAGAACAAAACAGCTGTAGCCAGTTCTCCTTGTCCATGATGTACATCTGATCTATAAATCCTTTGCTCCCACAAATGGGTCACAGTGCAGCAGCACCTCCCCTTTGCTTTCTTCTACCAATGCAGCACGAATGCCTGCTCCCCTCTCTGCCCCCTGCAAGAGTTGGCAACAGGTCTTGTCCTTTGCAATTTTATGGAAGACCTCTCCCCCTAGTTGCAGGGAAAAGAGAAGCAGATCCTGCTTCTCCACCCACTCTATTCCTCCAAGGTTCCATACTTCCTTCACTTCCTTTTGAGGATGTAAATAAGTGAAATAGATCTCCTGATTGGAGGTAATAAAAAACCCAATATTGCCAGGTACTTACAGATCACCAAGGGGGCCGGGCACAGTGGCTCATGTCTATAATTCCCAGCACTTTGGGAGGATCGTAGAGCCCAGGAGTTGGAGACCAGCCTGGGCAACAAAGTGAAACCCCCATCTCTACACAAAAATAGAAAAAATTAGGTGAATGTGGCGGTGCATGCTTATCATCCCAGCTACTCAGGAGGCTGAGGCATGAGGATCACTTGAGCACAGGCGTTCAAGGTTGCAGTGAGTTTTGATTGTGCCACTGTACTCCAGTCTAGGTTAAACAGCAAGACCCTATTTCTAAAAAAAAAAAAAATCCCCGAAAGTACCCATACATTTTGAGCTGAAAGGGTTGAGGGTGAAGGTTGCTAAGGAAGAGAGATAAAGAGCTGGTGTGATCTACTCAGGAGACCACAGTGGCTGGAACTGAGGAGGTGTGAGCGTCCAATGTCACATGCAGAGAAGTTAAATAGTCTGAAGACTGTGCAAAAGCTGTTTGATGGAAAAATTAGAAATACTTTGTTTTCCCTTGAAGAACTGTTTAGCTGAGGGATACGGGCCAAAGTGAAAATGCATGTATGTAGTTCTTTATTTGTCCTCTTTCCAAGCTCAGACCTGATATAACGTTTAGGCACAATGAATATTCACAGTTGTCTAAAATGACTTTATTTAGTGTGTTTCAAGTCTTTTTTCTCCAAATGGCACATTTCTGAGATGTAAATCTGCCTTTCCTTTTCAATATTCATTCATTCACTGGCCCACTTATTTGCCGATTTATACATATAGGTCTTTTATAAGTTTACAGTGTGGTCATGTTGCCTTCACACGCCCGGGCAAAAACAAAGTTGCAAACACACACAGTGCGACAGTTTTCTTCATGTGCCTTGACGTTCATTTGCTTCTACAATGTCTACCTCGGCCACCTCAGAATGAAATTATTCCTTTATCATCTGAGTTCTTTTATGCGTTTTTCTTATGTTGGTTTTCTTTTCAAATGCATTATTTCTTATCCCCTGAATAAAGTTAAGAACTACACATGTAGGGAATGGACTGTATCTTATGCATTGTCTCCACACCAAGCTGTTCTGCCTTAATTTAAAACATTCTCTTTTTTTCTCTATTTCCTACAAGGCAAAGGCAAAAGCTCTGAGCATACCATACAACTCCATTATGTTATAACTAGTTGTAAGATAATTGGAGTTTTATGCATCAAAGCTTTGCACATGCACAGATGGTAGGCAAACTCCTCGAATTCCCTCAGTAACTATGATTTAAGCGTAGTTGTTCAACACTAAAATATTAAATATTAATTGTGTGCCATGCACTAAACACAAAGGATTTACCTTTAAGAAGCTTGCACCATGCAGCTTGTATTAGTTTTCTATTACTGTTCTAACAAATTGCTACAACAGTAGCATAAAATAACACAAATTTATTATCTTACAATTTATTATCTTCTAAAGATGAGATGTCTGAACTGGATCTCATCTGGCTAAAATCAAGGTGTTAGCAGGGCTGCATTTTTTTCTAGAGCTCCTAGGGTAGAATCAGTGTTCTAGCCTTTTCCAGACCCTCGAGGCTGCCTGCATTCCCAGGCTCATGGTCCTCTTTCATCTTCAAGGTCAGCAATGGCGCATTTTTCTTCGTCCAAAATCTTTTTAATAAGAGGGCAGGATCCAAAGTTAGTTTTTGTAGCCCCAGCTGGCCCGCCGGCTTCTGGCAAGCTCGAACTTCTGGCCCTTGGAGCAGACATAGAGCTTGGTGTGGCCGTGCGGGGTTCCCGGGGTCTTGCCAAAATGCCTGTATACCTCCCAGCCCTTGAGAGGCCCAGAGAGCAGGACGGTGCCGTGGCCCTTGGAGGAGTCCAGGGCCAGCTGGCCGAAGGTGAGGATCTTGCCCTCTGCCTTGAGGATGCGACCACAGGCCCGGCTGCTCACACGCAGTGCACACGCTTTCAGTTTGGCACCTCCTGAACCCGCACATCATCTATTATGGTCCCTATGACTACCACCGTCTTGTTTTTCCGGCCACGAAGCTTCATCTTCCGCATCATCTGGGATAGGGACAAAAGTGGGTTTATGAGTTGCTGCGACTCATAAACAACCTCTTCAGCACAACCTGGTTGAAGGAGGAGTTGGTTCTTCTGGCCAGAAACCCGTACAGCTTGACCAACAGCCTCAGGTAAATGTCCCGGCTCTTGGGCTCTTTGCTTCAACCCTTTCTGTCCTTGTGACGGATGTCGACTCCCATGATGGCGCCTCCTCCTCGACCATGTCCAGAAAGGCGCAATGGTGCATTTTGTCCTCACATTGCATCACTCTACCCTTTCTTGCATCATCACAACTTTTTCCCTGACTCTTCTTCTCCTTTTGGACCCTGTGATTGCCCTGGATGCTCTTGGATAATCTAGAATTATCACCTTATTTTAAGGTAAGCTGATTAGCAAACTCACTTCCTCAATGGCATGTAACCTAACATATTCATGTGGACTTCTTTGGGGAGCCATGATTCTGCCTACTATATTGATAGAGACAGTGTATCATAAATAAGTAAAATAAGGTATTTTATGATACAAGAGAAGTATGCTTGGAGGGAAGTGGAGAAGATCAATAAAGGCACAAAGGGTTCTGTGATCATTTCTGCCTGGTACAGGGCCAGATATTGCACTAAAATAAAATGTCATTGGAATCAGAGTCCTAAAAATGGTATTATTTCTCACCAGGCTAATCAATGTGTTGATGTTGAAAGAAAGTAATTCTGAGCAAAGAGGACAGCAGGAGCAAAAATGCTTATTCATGACACAGCATGACAAGGTAATGCAAACTGAAAGAATTTTAAATACGATGCTGGAGTGCAGCATACCAAGATGTAAATTTAGAGAAGAAAAGCAGAGGCCATTTTAGGAAATGCTTTGCATAACATATTGAGGATTTGGGACTTTATTCTGAAAATACTGAAGTACACTTAAGGGTTTTTAGCAACAGATTAGTATAATAAGGTTTGTGTTTTAAGGACAATTACTCTAACCAACAGTGGAGCAGGATTGGAGGTAAGAAATTCAGCTATTTTTAAGTCAGTAAATAATGAGAGCCTCAACTGGAGGAGCGGTAGACAGGATAGAAACAATAAATTGATTTGAAAAGAGATGAGAAGAAGTTTTGAGACTTGGTAAGTGATTGGATTTAGAGCATGAAAAGGAGGGAAGTTTCCAGGGTTACAGGACTTATTCTGAGTCACTGGTACGATCCAGCCAAAAAGGAATCTTACGAAGAGCTTGTTTAGAGATAAAGATAGAGGTGAGTTCTATTTGTGATGCCTTTATTTTAAGGTACTTGGAAGCAATCCAGGTGATGATTTCCAGGAGGCAGTTAGTTGTATTGACCTAGAAATAAGACAAGTATAGGCTATCAACGTAGATATGATACATCATTATATCATGACAGTTGAGACTGTGAACACAGTTGAGTATAAAGTGAGAAGAAAAACTGACCAAGGACAGAATCCTGGAGAAGATCAATATTTTCAGGATGAGTGAAAGAAGAGGATCCAACTCAGGAAACTAATAAATAATGAGAAATAGGAGGAGAAAACAGAGAGGAAACTCATAGACATCAAAGTAGAAGAGATTTTCAAGAAGGGGGTGATCAATATTGTCAAGTATCAGAGGACGATCAAATAAGAAGATGATGATTAAAAGCCCATTGGACTTGGTGATTAGGAGGACATTGATGACCTTTGCTATTATCACTGAAAAGAAGGAACAGAAACCTAATTGCTGGAGCTAAAGAATAAACTGGTGGTAAGCAAGTTCAGACTAAGCTTTAAATGTTATTAGCTTTGAAGGAAAGGGTTGGCAATAATTAGAATCCAAAGAGGTTTGTTTTGTTTTTCAGATAAAGACATAAGGATTTCAAAGTTTCATTCCTCCACGAAAGTCTTTACAACCGTTTCAAAAAGAATTGAATGCTTCTTTCTCAGAACTCCCGTAAAATGGCATGTACCATTGTGAATGTCTCAATAACACAGAAAATAACTCAGTCCTCTTTGTGCCTGGCACGTGGAAGGAGGCTGATAAACACTTTTTAAATGAAGAAATGAATGAGCGAATTAATGAAAATTCATTGGTTCTTGATTAAATTTTAAAATGCTAAAATGATCACATATGCTGGTTGAAAGACAGATTTTGGTGATGTCATTGGCTCACTGGGCACCAAGAAATATGACGCTTAGGCAGTATTCAATATATTTCTTTATAACCAACAAACAATAACTGGCAGAGCATTTCCCCCTTTAGGGATTTAATTTTCATTAGAATGCTCTCTTTCTTGCTTACACTGCCCTCTCTAATAAGTAACCTAAAGTAAAAGAGTTCTGGAAAGATGATTCATTGGAGAGAGTTTTAGTTTGCTATAGAGTTTCTGCTACCCCACTCCATCAGCCTTGGGGGACAAGTAGGATACCTTCCTGCTGTGTTATGCCTATTGAGAAAAGAAAATTCATGGGCACACTTTGGAGAGCTTAGCATGTTTCTCCTGAAGTATAGGGTATTTAATTTTCACCTACCAAGGACTAAAGGTGAAACTGCCATGTACATAGAGCTAGAGAGAAGAGAGATGGCTGCACCAGACGCCAGGTGCACTTCTGCCACCCATGAAGCGAGAGTGTCTGCTTTCTGGACATGAGATGCAGATCCATCAGGAGAGAGTTTGTCTTAGTCATCTTTAGAAGGACTTCTGGAGAAGTATTTTCAACAAAAGTTAGTTTGTGAGGAGTAGTCCACCACCCAGAGCCTGGGGCAGGGAGCTTGGGGCATATGGCAAATGATGAGCCAGAGAAGAGGTTCCTTCCATGCCAATATACAGCAGGACTGGATGGGCTCAATAGTGCAGCAGGGAGGTTATGAGTATATGAAATAAGACAACAACAGTGGATTGTTGGTGAAATAATGGATCAAGAGACATTTTAAAAGTTGCATAAGCAGAACTTGATGACTTATTAACTGGAGGACATAAGTAAGAAGGAGAGTAAAGGATGAATCTCAAATAAAATGTGATGTTACCCAGGCAGGTTTCCAGAAAGGATTAGGAGGAGAAAAAATGAAAAATAAGCTTGTTTTTTAGATAAGTTTTCATCTTTAATGTAGATTTAGTCAAGAACAGTTAGTATCCCAACATGGTGCAGTCAGACCTACTATTAAAGACCTAAAATTTGCTAGACATAGTGATGCACACCTGTACTTCCGGTTACTCAGCTAATTAGGAGGCTGAGGTGGGAGTTTTTGAGCTCAGGAATTCAAGACTGTGGTGAGCTATGATGGTGCCACTGCACTCCAGCCTGGGCAGCAGAGTGAGACCCAGTCTCTAAAAAATAAAATATAATATAATATAATATAAAAATAAGTGTTAAAAGCTCTAAAATGTAAGTCCAGGAAAATATCTGGGTAGGAATTATTCATTTAAGAAAGGACTAAGTATCTTATTCTACTGGCTTTCTTTCCGCCTTGGTTTAAGGTATGTCTGAGGGCAAGGTAGCCTCAAAGACACTCTCAGGGCTGCATAGGTCACTAAAGCCTCATGAAGAGACTAGATGGAGTTAATAATTATTAATAGTTAGGTTTTATTTTTCCTGATTAAGCTTTTCATTTCTGGCTTCCTGTTTTAATATTTAATTAAGGAAAATCTCAATTATACATAAATAATTAGTAATGATTCATCAGCAACTCATTACTTTAAACAAATCTTAATAATTTCTTATAATTCCCACATACCTTTTTTTTAGTAAATAAAATGCCAAACAAAACTCACCGATGCACTCTTCCTAATTACATTGCATCCCTTCCCATAGATAAACACTATGCTAAATTTGCTATTTGTATTTTCATATATGGCTTTGTACTTTTACTATATATTTACATGTGTCTGTGATGGTGCATGTGGCTCAGAATTGCTTTCATTCATTTAATAATGGACCACAATTTTTTATCCATTCTCCAATGGTGGATATTTAAGATGTTTCCAATTTCTCCTGATTACAGTGTAGCAATGACCATTCTTATTTATATCTCCTTGTGCACATGTGCTGTAGTTTCTCCAAGACATTTATCTGCATTTAGACACATTCATATTTATGAGTATCTTCTTGTTTTCATAGGATTTTTCTAGAAATATAGCCCAAATAGAGTTGCAGTGCACAGAGTTTATTTGGGAGATGATGCCAGGAAACACCGAAAATGGAATGGGTGAGAGACAGGGTAGTGAAGGCAACAAATGAAGGGTACATCATCAAACAAGTTATTGGGTAAAGAGTTTAATCCCACTGAAGAACACTCAGGGCCAGTGTAAAACACAAACCTCAAAGTTTGTGTTTCCAAAGGGAAAAGGGAGTTGCGATATTTATGCACCAGCTCTATCAGTCGTTGGTTGAGGACTGCTCCTGGGGATGTTAATTCCCTGGAACTACCAGGGCCAAGCAGATTTCGTGAGCCAAAGACAGCCCTTGGGTAAAGGCAGGCGAGTGCTGGCAGCTGAAAGTCAGGCAGGTGTGTGCTGAAATATAAGGTAGGGGGTATGAGCATGGGACGAATAGCATCTGCTAGAGGGCTAAATTGTTCTCTAAGGTGATTACCAATTTGTACTCCCATAAATGGTGTGTGGGAAGCTAGTTACTTCCAGTTGAACACATCCTTATCTCTTTTACCATTACTTGCCTTAAATCCTGTAATTGAAATATATTACTATAGTTATGCCAATTTTCTTATCCATATTTTCTCAGTGTATCTTATTCTATCCTTTTATTTTCAAACTTGCTGTGTGATTTTATTTTAGATGTGTCTCATATAAGAAGCATATTTTTATCCAAAGTTATAAAGCCTGCTTTAATAGTTTACTTTAGTCCATTTACATTTAATATTAGTACTGATATGTTCGAATTCATTTCTAGCATCTTTGTCATTTTGTCCACAAGTCATTGTCTTTGCTTCTTTGTTTTCTTCTTTTTGATTCTTCTTACTCTTCAATGTGTCTGTGAAATTTATTTACATTGCTGCATGTTGTCATAGCTCACTTTTTTTCATTGTTGGGTAATATTTTATATGAACATACCACAATTTATCTATTCTACTGCCGACGGATATTTGGGTTGTTTCTACTTTTTAGCATATTATGTTTAGCTGCAAAAAACTTTCCTGTACATGTCCTGTGCATATACTAATTTATCCTGCATATATATCTAAATATATCTGGATTGGGCATATATTTTTAGGTTAGGTATATATTTATATTCAGCATATATTGCCAAAGACTTTTCAAGGTTGAATGGATCAATTTAAAAAACCACCAGCAATGTGATCTAAGTATTTTCTCCACATCCACCATAATACATGCCAACGTCAGACTATTTAATTTTAGAAACTTTGTGTGCTATAGTATCTCCTTACAGTTCTACTTTTCATTAATCTGATGAGTATAAATATTGCAAACTTTTTAATATGCTTATTGGCAATTCAAATACAATCTTTTGAAAAGTGCCTATGTCTTTTGCCCATTTTATCCTTGGGTGGCTTAACTGTTTCTTGCTTGTGTATTGGAGTTCTTAATTCTGGTATATAAATATTTTGTCACTCTCTGAATAAATTGCAAATATCTTTCCACATTTTCAAATATTGGTTCTCCACCATTCTTTCACTTTCTTTTCCTGGAACTCCTATTAAATGAAATTGCTACTTATCTATTTATATTAAATGTCTTTGAACTACTTTTTTGTGTATTTTTAATCTTTCTTTAATGTAATGCAGTCTTAATATAGTTTTCAAATACATGAATTCTCTTTTTTGCATTCTGACTAGGATTCCTGCCTATTTAATTTTTGAATAATTTCAATTGATACGTATTTTTAATTACTTAACTTTCAGTTTTTATGCACAAAACGACACCATTTAATATACTCATGTTTAACATATTATTTCCCATTGTAATGGAGGTGTTTTTATTCTTCTATTTGAGCACCATAACATATTTATTTAAAAATTTTATTGAAAATATTTTCTGAAATTTATTTATTGGGAGTTTTGAACTACCTTAAATTTTGATTTTTTAAATTGTGTTTTGTAATTTCGGTTCTTGCTTTCTTGAAATCTCTTCCTCTTGCCTTTCTAGAATTACTCCTCTCTGGTTTCAATATTGCTAACTGCCACTCTTGTAGTTTTCTCTCTCAAGAATCCTCAGGCTTCCAGTCTATACAGGTCTTAAATAAAAAGTCAGCTCTGTGCTCCTATCTTATGGTGTTTTGTGGGGCACTATAGATTCAGTACAAAATGAGCAAGTGGTATGATTCAGTCATGTCCCTAAGGCTGTCTGTTATTCATATCCTTTCTAGACCTGTTGTTTCTTATAAGCTAAAGACTCAGCCAATAGGATAATGTTTTTTTAAATGTAGGCAGTTTTTACTATGGGTTCCCCTTTCATTTCCTTGCCAAATACTGAGCCTGGCCCTAGTTCCTCTCTCCAGCACAGCACAACTTTTTCCACCTTGCTTCATATATCAAATTTTTGACTACCAGCCCCATAACCTAACAGGAATATGGCTTCAGCCTCATTTTTCTGTCTGTCTTTCTGTTCCATTGCAGGTTCACTGAGTGGTTGGTCTTGTTTTAGAGGATGTCTGTATCTAATTGTTTAATTACACTTTCTTGACTATGGCTACTATTGCTGTTTACAAAGGAGTCATCAAAGTGTGAGTGAACAATCTTACTCTCTTGAGCACAAGTCTTTAAAAGGCTACCAAATTATCATAAGACTAGGTCTCAGGTAAGTTCTCAAGGATTACACACACACACACACACACACACACACACACTCTCTCTCTCTCACAAAAAGTAGTTTTAAATCCCTAAATTCAAGAGTTCAATGTTTCTACTCAAACTCTCAAATTAGAAATGTATTCTATTCAACCTTCCACAAAGTTCACATCTGTGAACCCACATGGGCTACTGTGAGAAAGAGATGTGTGATGTTCTTGCAGTTTATTTTCCTGGAATCAGAGTTTGTTCTGCAGATATGTATTACCCAAGAACCAACTACAGGCATTCTTGGTGGTAGAAATAGCAACTTCAAAATTCACAATCATAGGCACAGATTCTGTGATTCTAAATAGATTTTTAATTTTCTGCAATTTATTTCAACTTATAACTCTAAACTTCATTTCTTTCTGATGCAATAATAATATCAATGATAATAATAATAAACCATTCACTTTCAAGTAAACAGAGTCAATTTCAGGTTTTGATTAATCTTTAAGAGCACGCAATTAGTTGAAGATACTTCTTCTCCTCTTTACTTTCTTCACAGGTTTGAACTATGTCCTGAAAGTTGGGAAGGGATTTAGATACCATCCTGGAATGAGGATGAAGGTGTAGGGAGGACAAGTGGTCCTTGGCCATCATTATCTATCCTCCATGGCATCTAATTAGATGGAATTCTTTCCACCGTTCCACATGTGTGTTCTCAGACCCACAAGAATACTCTAACATCTTCTCTGTTCCTGAATGCCAAGGTCCCTTGACATTCTTGATGTCGAGACTGTACAGGCCCATTCATGAATTGTCCAAGTTCTCCCTATGGGCTTGAGAACTTTGTTTACATAGCCTTCTTCACACCACACTGTAGTAGATAATCTTTTACGGCTATTTAATTCTACCTAATTGCTCATTGCCTAGATATCTCTCAGTCTTTTTTGCTCTTTCTCCCTGCCAACATACTGGCCTCAGACTTCTTTATCAGATAATGCAGCATACCAGGCCACACACTGAAGTGAAGCACAGGCGTTTCCTTCTCTGAGATCCTCTTCACACTGACCTGAGTTTAAACTTTCTAAATCGAATCCCAGAAATTCAATGTTGATAGGGGATACATTGCAGGAACTCACATGACCAACAGCTCCCTTAGTGTTTTGCTCTCCTTGCTTCAGGTAAAACAAAAACTCTCTGGTCCATCCTAGGAAGAGTTTATATGCCTTCTCCTTGAGGAGTTGGGGCAGGAAATAAGCTAGGAATTGATACTATTTATTATGCCAAAACACTTGACTCTTAATATTGAAAAATATCTTTCACTGAGCTATTGTGTTTACCACTAAATCTACACTAGAGTATTTGAAGAAACCCAGAGGTTAATGTTTTGACTTTCTCTCCATATTGCCCTAACCAGAGAACACTAATAGAATGACAATACCACTGCCTAAATGGTGAAGAAAAAGAAATGTTAGGGGGCAGCCTATATTGAAAAATCTCAGAATTCTCTCTGAAGTGTGTCATAGCAGTGTATAGCATCCCTTTTGATGGTGTGGCAGCAGCAAATATGGCTCAGGTTTTGATCTTGCTCTTGCATGTTTCCCATTAAAAGGCCACATTTTTAAAATTTCGTAACTCCCAGATTGTTAGGTGAGGAATCACTATCTCAGTAGAGTTTTTAGAATGTCAATAATTGGGTAACCAGGGACCACAGTGCCTCTGGGCTGGAACTGGAGATGAAATTGTCCCGGGTCTACCTGGGTGAGCATCTTTTCCTATTACCTCATTCCCTGCCATCCTGTCCTTGAGAGTCCCTGTAAAATATTTTAAACACCATTTTTTTAAAAAAATGAATTACGAAGACGTTTGTACTATTTCCTTTCTAAAAGCAAAATCAGCCTCATTGTGTGGTGCTGAGGTTGTCAAGTTTCCACTTAAAGGATACGACAGAAAGATTGAGTCCCTCTTTCGCTGTCTCCTTCCTCCCTCTCTTTCTCTCTCTTCCATTCAAATGTCAGGAAAATTCTCTGTACCTCTCTCCAGAGGCATCTCAACAGCTGTGAACTCATGACCTAATTGTTCTAATGACATTCCCAAGCTCCCCTGCTCAAGGCCAGAGAAATCGCAGGCCTTTGGACCTCTAGCCAGTAATTCATGGTACTTAGTCAAACTCCTTCCCCTCCCTGCAGAGCCCCTCCTGCTCCCGCCCACCCTCTCCTGTCCTCTGCTCTCTCTCTCTCTCTCTCTCTCTGTTCTCTCCTCACACCAGTATGAAGCAGCTTGATCACCTGCCAACCGGTATTGATTTTTGCTTCCCAATCTCCAGGCTGGATGGAAGGAAAAGATTAAAAACAGTTTGTCAGTTTGAAGTTGAATAAGAATTCGGCACAAGGGACTTCTTAGAAATGTGAGGAAGTGGCAGGGGAAGTTGGGAGTGTGGGCAGTCAAGGCCAAAGCAAATCTTAAGGGAGTTTAACCCTTTATTGCAACCGGCCCCAGAATTTTTTGAAGAGAATTGTGCTCTAATCGTGCACACTCCCCTTTTCCTATGTCTTATGCACTCAGGTCCTCTCATTATTTTCTTTTTGTCCACAGCATCAACGCAGAACTGTCCTAGGCCCAAGCATGCCATTCCTTTTGGCTCGCTGACACCCGTGTCAAGGATCCCCCAGATCCTTGCTGGATTTCTGTGGCTCTTCAGTGTAGGGGTCCCTGACCCTGAGCATCTGATCTCTGCCAACAGCCCCTGTTAGTATTCATGGAGCAGGTCCGTTGCTGTCCTTGTCAAGACAGAGTGGGGAGACCAGGGAAATTTGCCCTTCAACAAAATGAGTACTGTTGACTCATGAAGGATCCTTTTGGTTTCTTTGTCAGCTATAGAGATGACAAATGATTTACAAGCATCTGTAGAAAACCTGAAGGGCTAGAGCACAAAGAATCAGCACGTGGAGGAGTCAAATGTAGGGCACTAAAATTTTACTCACTCAAGGGCCAAGTCAGTCTTCCAAGAGCTCAGAGGCTGATCTGAGCAGGAGGGTTATCTTTTCCTTCCTTGTAAGCAGAATGTTTAGAACGGGGTCAGATGAACTCATGGCCACGGAGACAGGAAATAGAAAATGTCTGCACAATAATGAGGACCTTGCCAGTTACACAAAAAATAATTCACTGACAAATCCAGTTCCATCTTTTTTCTCCATTTATTTCTACCCGTTTTGATTTTAATACTTAGTGCAATATGTAGTCACCTTAGTCTGTTTTCTGTTGCTCATAACACAGTAACTAAAAATGGGTAATTTGTAAAGAAAAAGAATTTATCCTTATAGTTATGGAGGCTGGAAAGTCCAAGGTTGAGGGACCACATCCGGTGAGAGCATTCTTCCTGGTAGGGACTCTGCAGAGCATGGATATGGCACAGGCAAAGGGGCCAAGTGTGCTAACTCAGGTCTTTCTCCCTCTTCTTATAAAGACACCAGTTCCCTCTCATGATAACACATTAATCCATTCATTTACAAATAGATTAATCCATCCATGAGGGTTGAGCCCTCATGACCCAACCACCTCTTAAAGGTCTCATCTCAAAATACTCACATCAGGGATTAAATTTCAACATGAGGCCGGGCTCGATGGCTCAGCCTGTAATCCCGCGCCTTTGGGAGGCTGAGGTGAGTGGATTGCCTGAGCCCGCGGGTTCGAGACCCGCCTGGGCAAGCAAGACCTCATCTCTGCAATAAATCAAAAAACTAGCCGGGCGTGGTAGCGCACGCCTGTAGTTCCAGCTACTTGGAAGGCTGAGGCGGAAGGATCGCCGGAGCCCAGCAGGTCGAGGCTGCGGTGGCCGGGAGCGGCCACTGCACTCCAGTCTGGGCGACAGAGT
>CAUYQG010053814.1:0-21071 GCA_963574415.1 Tarsius wallacei
CCGAGTAGCCGGAACCACAGGCGTGCGCTACCACGCCCGGCTAATTTTTTGATTTATTGTAGAGATGAGGTCTTGCTTGCCCAGGCGGGTCTCGAACCCGCGGGCTCAGGCAATACACTCACCTCAGCCTCCCAAAGGCGCAGGATTACAGGCTGAGCCACCGAGCCCGGCTGCAATTTAATGACATTAAAGGTCTTGCAGATGTTGAATCAGTCCCGCATCCTGGGGATAAAGCCTACTTGATCATAATGGATGATTTTTGAGATGTGTTTTTGGATCCGATTTGCTAGAATCTTATAGAGAATTTTTGCATCTATGTTCATCAAGGATATTGGCTTGTAGTTCTCTTTCACCTGGTTTGGGTATAAGTGTGCTGTTAGCTTCATAAAATGATTTGGGGAGAATTCCATCTTTCTCAATTACCTGGAATATTGTACGTTTTGTAGAATTCTGCTGGAAAGCCACCCAGTCCACGGCCTGTTTTTTTTTTTTTTTTTTTTTGTAGGTAGCTTTCTTATGACAGAGTCAATTTTCTGGGTTGTTATTGTTCTATTTAGTGTCTCAATGTCTCCTTGTTTCCACCTTGGAGGTTGTGTGATGTCAGAAAGTCCTCCATTTCATTTAGGTTATCAAGTTTGTTTCCATATAGGTGTACATAGTAATCTCTGATGATCTTTTGTATTTCTTCGGGGTCAGTTGTGATTTGATTTTTTGTATTTCTGATAGTGTTTACTTGGGCTTTTTCTCTCCTTTTCTTGGTCATTCTGGCTAGGGGTCTATCGGTCTTGTTAATTCTTTCAAAGAATCAGCTTTTTATTTTGCTGATGTTTTCTATGGTATTTTTTTCTTCTATGTCCTGTATTTGGGCTCTTATTTGGTGATTTGGAGTCTTCTGCTAAAGTTAAGACTTTGGTAGTCTTACCTTTCTAGCTCCCTTATGTGATTTGTTAGGCTCTCAACTTGTGATCTTTCCATGTTCTTGATGTGTGCTCGTAGATATATACATTCCTCTCTTAAAACTGTTTTCATGGCATCCCAGAGGTTTTGATAACATATTCTTTCATTCTTATTTGTTTCCAGGAAACTTTTAATGTCTACTTTGATCTCAGTGCTCACCCAGTAGTTGTTCAGAATCATGCTTTTTAGTGTCCATGGCTTTGTGGGCTTTGGGAAAATTTTGTTGGTGTTGATATTTATTTTTATTCCACTGTGGTCTAAAAAGGTGTATGGCAATATTTCAACCTTATGGAATTTATTTACGCTTGATTTATGGGCAAGGATGTGATCAATCTTGGAATATGAACCATGTGGTGATGAGTAGAATATCTATTCTGTGGTTGTTGGGTGGAATAATCTGTAGGTATCTATTAACTCCATTTGGTCAAGTGTCAAGTTTAGGTTCTGAATCTCCCTGTTGATATTTTTGCCTCGACGATCTATCTAGGACTGTTAATGGGATATTCAAGTGTTAGAATCTATATATATATATATTAGTTTACTTAGTAGTTGCTTTACAAATGCTGGTGCTCCTGTGTTGGGTAAATATATGTTTAGGATGGATATTTCTTGTTGATAGAGTGAACCTTTTATTACTATGTAGTGTCCTTTTGCATCTTTTTAAATTTTTGATAGCTTAAATGTTGTTTTGTCTGATATTAAGATTTTGACCCCTGCCTTCTTTTGAGATCAGTTTACCTGGAAACTCATTTTACGTCATTTAACTTTGAGTCTCTGTGCATCCCTTGTGGTGAGATGAGTTTTCTGGATGCAGCAAATAATTGGGTCATGGCTTCTTTTCTGGTTTGCCATTCTGTGTCTTTTCAGTGATAATTTAGTCCATTCACATTCAGGCTGAGTTTTGAAATGTGATTGTTTATCCCTGTAATGAGGTTCTTATAAAGTTTTTTCTTTGCTTGTTTTCTTTTGGCTTTGAGATTAATGTATGTGTGTGTTTTCAAGTTTCTTATAGCACTGTATTCTCTGTTGATTATGTGTTGTGCTGTTCTCTTGGGAAGTGTGTGGCCATTCTTTTTTTTTTTTCTTTCTTCTGTGCTTAATACCTTTTTAAGTATCTCCTGTTGAGCTGGTCAGGAAACTGCACAATCTCCTAGGGATTGGGTGTCTGGGAAGGATTTTAATTCTCCCTCACTGATGAAGCTGATCTTGGCTGGGTAGGACATTCTTGTTTGAAATTATTTATCTTTGAGGACTTTGAATATTGGACTCCAGTCCCTTCTTGCTTGTAGTGTTTCTGCCAATAGGTCTACTGCTATTCTGATTGGTTTTCCCTGGTAGGTTGTCTGACCCTTTTCTCTTGCTGCCTTTAGGATTTTTTTCTTTTGTACCTACTTTGTGTAGGCAAATTACTATGTGTCTAGGGGTTGGTCTTCTCATTTGATGTCTTGTAGGAGTTCTCTGTATCTTTTGTGTTTGGCTGGTCACATCTCTGGTGACATGGGGAAAGTTTTCTTCAATTACCTCCTGGAATACTTGCTCCAAGGTGTTCTCCATTTCTCTTTCTTCTTCTGAGTTACCAGTCATCTATAGTTTCAGCCTCTTTATGTAATCACACATTTCTTATAGGTTTTGTTCTTTCCTTTTGACTTTTCTTTCTGTTTTTTACAGATTGGGTTAATTCCATGTTCTGGTCTTCAAGTTCTGAGATTCTTTCTTCTGCTAGATTAATTCTGCTTTCCATGCTTGCCATCTTGTTATTTATTTCCTGAATGAAAATTTTTTATTGCCAAAATCTCTGTTGCAAGTTCTTTCAGTGTTGCAACTTGTCTTTCTTGATTCTTATTCACTCTTTCCATTCATTCACTAATTCCTGTCATGTTCTGGGACCAGTCATTGGTGACTTCCATTGTCTGGGTTCCGATGTCTGATTTTTCAGGAGTTTTCTCTTTGAAATTACCTGTGGTCTGCCATTGGGTTTTTTTCTCGTTTGTGACAGATCTTTTGCCTTTCTCTTTAGTTCCACTATTCAGTGGCAGTGGGAGAGGCTTTCCCTTCTGATGTTTGCTCAGCCCTCTATTCTTCCCTGATCTGGGCTCTGGATTTGTTCTATTTTGAAACAGGACTGTGGGTGGGAAGCTTTGCTATCTTTTGTAGCTTTGAAAGTCGAATAAGTTAGGGGATGGGGAGCTAGGATTCAAGAACTACTTGCAAATCACAATGTTCACTGATTGTGGTATGTGTTCCCTGAGACCCACTCCCCACCACCACTCTATATGATGATGCAGTGGGTACATGTGTGTGCCCCCCAAGTCCAAGATACAGTGACAGCAATGAAGAGAACAGAAAAAAATAGAATGAAATAAGATGGACAAGAGTTAAAGAAAGAAAGAAAGAAAGAAAGAAAAAAACACAGAACAATGAAAGAAATGAAAGCAAAAAACAATTGAACACACACACACACACACACACACACACACACACACAGACTTACATACATACACCCCAAAATGTCCTGGAATAGCAACAAAGTGAAACAAAACAAAGAACAATAAAAAAACAGGAAAACTAAACGCACACATACTCACATGCATAGCACAAAATGAATGGAGAAGAAAAAGAGAAAGACCAGAAAAAAACAAACAAACAAAAAAAGGAATTCAGATTGAACCCTCACACATATATTCACACACCATAACTAAAATAATAATAATAATAATAATAAAGAGAACAAAAGAGCAAAAACAAACCAACAACAGCAAAGAAACCGAAAGATGAATACTCAATCATTCACATACATACATAAACAAAAAACAAAAGAAGTAAAAGAAAAAAAGGAAGATGCTGAACAAACCCTCACATACACATTCATGCACAAAGGAAAAATATTCTTATTTATTTTATTTATTTATTTATTTTTTGAGTTGGAGTCTCACTCTGTTGCCCAGACTGGAGTGCAGTGGCCGCTCCCAGCCTCCTAAGCCTCAACCTGCTGGGCTCTGGCGATCCTGCCGCCTCAGCCTTCCAAGTAGCTGGAATTACAGGCGGCTAATGTTTTTATTTATTGTAGAGATGAGGTCTCATCAAGTTGCCCAGGTGGGTCTCAAACCCGTGGGCTCAGGCAATCCACTCACCTCAACCTCCCACGGCGTGGGATTACAGGCTGAGCCACCGAACCCAGCAGGAAAAATATTTTTAAAATAGAGAAACTAACAAACAAACAGGCAAACATTTTTAAAAATAAAAAATAATTAAAAATTTAAAAAAAAGAAAAAAATCCTGCCTTCTTGTGGCAGGTTCTGTAATTGTTTCTCTTGTCTGCTCTACTATCTCCCACAGAGCTTCCACCTCTTTCAGTCTGTCCCCAGGGTCTGGAGCACATAAGGAGGGGGGTAATGGATGTGGGTGGGGCTGCAATCCTCCCTTTCCACTTTCATATGGTCAGGGGAATCCCCTCTGATGTGGAGGTACGGGATTGTCTCTTCCCCAGGTATGTACTCGCGGGGCATGCTCCAGTCAGGCTTATCCTGGGATGGAGTTCTCCTATTGCAACTAATGTCCAGGCTCCGCCTGGGTTTGTCCCTCTCGGTAGTGCCCCAGCTGTGTGGGTCTGATGTTCAGAGGATTGCTGGGGAGGAGGGGGAATGGGTCACCCCCAGAATCGCCACTGATCTCTTTGGAGTTCTTCTTCATCCTTTTCTGGCCACACTCTTTGTCCCACATTGGATTAGGTAAGGGATGGGGTGCCTGAGATTCAGCACTTATCAGGTTCCTCCAAAGTTTGTACTTTCAGGATATTCCCCCGGGGTCATGATCAACCCCTGAGTAGTTGATCCACCAGTCAGAGAGATCAGGTCTGTTGCTCTGTGGTGAGCAAGTTGGAGCACCCTCCTGCCCCATTTTCAATGTGTTGGTGGGGTGCTTGTTTCATCTTCTCCAGTTGGCCTCTGCCTCTGGGCTCCCTCCTCAGCCTTTGCTGCCAGTGTCTGGCCAGGTGCTGCAGTGGTGAGGCAAAGTCTTTGTCCGTTAAAAAAAAATTGCACTCAAGCTTCTGCAACCAGGGAAGTGCTAGGGACCAAGCAGACCAACTGCAGCACCAGCTGCTTCACCAAGAAAACCCTGGCCACTTGCTTACGAGCCCCCATTTAGTCAGTCTCTCCCAGTATTTTCTTCCCAGGAAGGGTTTTGTTGATTTTTTCAAAAATGGTCTTTGGCTTCTGTGTCCTGGGAATCACTAATGTCCAAACCGAGCAGCTTCGGCACCAGCCGCTGCACCAGGAGAGACCCAGCCACTACCTCCCTGGCCCTCACTCATTCAGCCACTCACATGCCCACTCACTCACCAGCATGCATACAAAATTTTCCATACACTCACTCATTCACACCAGGACTCGCATAGTCTGACTGGCTCAGCTGCCATCTTCCCAACACTCATTTTGTTTCTATAAACACTGAACCTGTTAAACAAACTACAGAAGAATGAAGACCTTCCCAACATTCTACTTTTATAGTTACAAGTTTTCCTTATTTTGGTTTCAGAATTTTGACTTTATTCTTCATACTTATGTGCTGATACTTATAGACACACACATAAATCCTTTTTTGTTTTTTTGGTCAGAATATTCCTTGTGTCAATGTTCTGCAGAGTGCCTGTGGCATCAGGCTTTCAGAGAGACTATCAGGTAATTGAGCTCTTTTCCTCACTCATCAGGATTGGATTCATAGAACAAGATAGTTAAGAAAGACCCTACACTGCAACTTGACCATCACTTTTCTCAATGTGAAAACTACTCATCTGACCATCAGGTTTTTTTTTTTTTTTGCTAATGTGCTATCACAGCAAAAGGAGCTACTCAATCAGCAAGATGAGAAGAAAAACAGGAAGAACAAAGGACAGAGTGGATAAAGCATGGGGCCAGAGTGACCCAGGCTAATTTTGGACCTTTCCAGCTCATTACCTTGCTAGATGAGTGCCTTTGGGCAAATATCCCAGCCTGTCTCGTCACTAGAGTAAGGGGGGATAATAAGATGTCTATCTCATAGGACAGCTGAATATAAACTCCTCAGCACAGTGTCTGAGATATAGGAAGCTTTCAATAAATGTTAACTAATGATATCTCTCTTATTTTGTCCTTTGTTTAGTTACCAACTATTACTGAGCTCCTATTACATGCCAAGTTCTGTGCTAGACACTGGGGATTAAAGGGTGAGCCAAAGCAAACAGTTCCCTTCTCTTATGAAGCGTGTCGTGGAGGATGTGTGAAAGACACATATTTAATAATGACACAAATAAATCAATTTTTGTGGTTGTCATGAAGAAAGCTGCATCGAGCTATAACATACAATTGAGGATTCTGACGCCCTCTGGATCCTGAGGGGTCATTGGAAGATCCCGCTCACAGGCTAGGTTCAGAAGCCTTTGGGATCTTTGCCTTTTGACAGCTCTTCCTTCACCTTGACATTGAAAAATCGTCACTATTGTTTTTAGAGTGAGGTGCTACAGGTTCTGTTTCATTTGAAGAAAGAACTGGTACTTGTTACAAAAAGGTGAGTAAATAGGAAGTGGTCTTTTTCTTTTACATTCTTGTATCTCTCTCTGTTCAGAATTTGTGTTTGCTACTTGTTAGGTTTTTATTTTTCCAAAAGAATAGAAACAATGTCACTGCCTCTTCAGTGTCTTGAATATAAACCAAAGGTTGCTCTTGAATCTTATCACCACTAATCAACCAGTTTATCGAAGACAGAGTTGAGTATTGGGAGGACTGAGAATATATTTTCTCTTTGGATGCAGTTGCCGGGTACTATCTGTGGATTATGACTATTGCTGTAATTTTCTTTTTTTCTAAGATGGGTGGGGGTGGGGTGGATGGGGGAAATTTACATTCCTTTGCCACTAAACAAATGAAAAATCATTATCAGTGGAGGGCTAAAAAAAAAAAGTCAGTAAAGGAAATTTATGATTGGTATTTAATACTATCTCTGATAGAAAATAAAGAGACTTGTCATAAGACCCTTGGCCTGACCTCTCTGAATGATCTGATTAGTTGTTTTATAACTTTAGAAAAAGGCCATTTTGTCTTTAGGGCCCATGTCTGAGGCTATGAGCCGTCCTCTGAAATCCATTTTCCCTTTCTTTCCCGGCATAAAGCTAGACTACATTTAATAGCCTCCTTTGCAGTTAGGTGAGGCCATGTGACTGAGCTGCAGGCCAAGGATGTGACCACAGTGATGGATGCACTTTTAGGCCTGGCGCATAAAATAGCTCAAGTTGTTCCTCTGTGCTCGTTCCTTCCTGGCTGAACAAGGTGACAGGCTCCAGGGTGATTCTGGAAGCCACATATTCTGAAGATGACAGAGCCTCCATAAGTTTGGAACCTGAAATAATTACAAGGAACAGCCAGCCTCCTCCTTTCTGCTCCAACAGGAGACTTCTCCTAGGGACTTTTATAAGAGAAATAAATATATTTCTTGTTCCTCGAACTATAGTTTTTGGTGTTTCTTTGTTAACTACAGCTCTATTACACTGTTTAATACAGTGCCTGATGAAAAGAAGGGACACATCCATGACTCTGGAATGATGTCAAATCATTTGCAAAGTCAAAGAATTCTCCCAGAGGAAATGATGATTGTGTTATTATTATTGCTATTGATATAATAGTTTTGAAATATGTATGTGCTTACAAAGAGGACTGCACTGCCAAATCAGATTCACAGGACGCAGACATCTCAAGCAGGGTTTGCTACATGATTGTGAGGATGAACCCAATCAGAAGACTCAAACAAAGCAGAGAGAGATCTGGGACATCAAGCGTGTTTCTCAAGGTACCTCCTTTCCACGTCAGACAGGCCCCTCTGGCTCAGAACAAATGAAGTCCCAAAGGTTCACGGGCTCCTCACACAGTGAGGAGTACTTCAATTATAAAACATCTTTATTTTATATCCCCAGAGAATTGCATAGATTATGTGACTCCTTCAGGGAGGTATGCCTCTGAGATCCTGGGTCATATTCACTGTTGGTAATCCTTATCCAGGGATATTAGAGATATCTATAAAATATAAGGACATTTCAGAGATAGAATCTCTTCTTTCTAATATATAGCAAAGGTTTGTTTACCCAGAGGTCTGTGTGACAAAGAGTTTAAACAAACTGAGTCTCCCTGCTGCTTTTCTTTTCCCCAATGCCATTTCCTCATGAAGGAGGAGAGTTGATCCCAGCCCAACTGTTTTAACTCCTTCCTTACTATTTTATAAATCAGTTTTAAGAGAAATTTTATGTACATTGCCAAAAACTGATTTGAATAAGGGTTAAAAAAATGTGTTTTAGCAGCTCTGCATTTATTAAGTGCTCTACTTTGCGCTAAGAAAATTAAGACTTAGAGATAACTTAGAGACTATTGAGTGCACATAGCCAGTGAGTAGTCAACGAGGAACCACTGGGTTAGACCAAGATATAGGTCTTGCGACTCTGTTCAAAATTATTTCCTTCTACTTAAGCTGCTCCCCAGCCTCTGGCCACACTTTAACTATGCTTTTCTGAGAGTCATCTACTTCTGTTGATCATATCTTTGTAAAGAAAGGTAATGTGGTGATAAAGAAAGCAAGCAGAAAGTTGTTATTATTATTATTATTTTCAGTTGGAGTCACATTGTCGCCCAGGCTGGAGTTGTGGCATGCTCACGGCCACCGCAGCCTTGACCTGCTGGGCTCAGGCGAGCCTTCTGACTCAGCCATCCAAGTAGCTGGAAATACAGGCATGCACCACCATGCCCAGCTAATTTTTTAATTTATTGTAGAGACGAAGTCTTGCCAAGTTGCCCAGGCTGATCTCAAACACTTAGACTCAGGTAATCCTTTCACCTCTGCCTCCCAAAATGCTGGGATTATAGGTGTGAGCCTCCACGTCCAGCCAAAGTTGTTATTTTAATCCCTTCTTAAATTCCCAGTCTTAAATTTTGGTGCAGTAGTGTCTACAATTGGCTTTGGGGGAAATAAAGAAAGGAGAATTCTTTAAAGAGTTTAGAAAATTAAAGCAGAAGAAATTGAGAAATTTATTTTATTTAATCATCTACTCCTGTGAACTACTTTCCAGACTCACCATCTTATTGTTTAACAAATTGGCGTCCAAAAGAACTGAAACTGAACAGTGAATTAAGGGACCAGAGATTACATTCATTGATCTGTCTGCCAACATTACTGATAAAAAAACACTGAGTGTATGTGTACAACATCCAAGTCAATTTTTAAAATCTGTGAAAAGCAACAGGTATTATTATAATCAAGATAACATTGCACAAAGATTAAAAATATATATGATCCTAACTTAAGGTAGCATAAATATGCATGACATTGTCTCCAAATTTTCTATGCTATAAAATTTTTGAGGACAACAGTCTATCTAACTTATTTTTATATGACTAATACTTAGCACTTTCAATTGATTTTTGTGGTACTGGAATCTTCTTTGCACTCTTGGTGAATATTTGTGTGGGTTTTCTTTTACAAGAGCAGGCACAAACCAGTCAACAGCCTGCTGTGTCCATTCACAGTGGACGTGAAGGGGCACTGGTTTAATAAGCTTTTAAATCGCTTACTTAGCTGGAAGCTTTGTTCGTTTTCCCCTAATGTTCTGGGTATAAATGAACACCTTGTGTTTCTAAAAATATTATCTTATATGACTTTTAAAATCTAATAATAAAACTGCCGGGCTCGGCTCAGCCTGTAATCCCGCGCCTTGGGAGGCTGAGGTGAGTGAATTGCCTGAGCCCGCGGGTTCCAGACCCACGTGGGCAACTTGGTGAGATCTCATCTCTACAAGAAATCAAAAAATTAGCCGGGCGTGGTAGCGCGCGCCTGTAGTTCCAGCTACTTGGAAGGCTGAGGCGGCAGGATCGCCGGAGCCCAGCAGGTCGAGGCTGCGGTGGCCGGGAGCGGCCACTGCACTCCAGTTTGGGCAACAGAGTGAGACTCCAACTCAAAAAAAAAAAAAAAAAAATCTAATAATTAAATCAATGAAATTTCTTATACTTGTGTAGCATATTACACAAGTTTTCTCATGCAATTTCTCATATAATTTCTATAACCAATTGAAATAGGAATTTATTCTTATATTAGATATCAGCAAAATCTTGGATACGTTAGTTGTCTCATCTCATGGTTACACCTCTACTGTCGGAGTTCTGGTCTGAAATACAAGTTGTATACATTATTTTAAATAAGCTACACACAGACATTTTTATTGTTAAAGTTAAAATTAAAAGTTACACTTGCTTATTGAAGTGGAAATTATGGGCATATATCAAGAAGAGAATTAAAGTTATCCATCTCATTAAAGATAATGGTTGCTAACAAGTTCACATTATTTCCTTCCAATCTGATTCCTATGCATGTGCATATCTTTTTGCAATGAACATCATACAATATATTCAATTTTGTGTTTAGTCTTTTCATTTCTGTGCCAGCCCAGTTTTGAACCTATGGCTAGACATTTCTGGGCAATTAGGCTTCATTGTCATGGGGTCTAGAATAATAATGCCTAGATTGTTGTAGGAGACTGACAGGCAGAAAAGTTTTACATTTCAGAGTTAATTGTTATCTCTATATAGGGTAGCTTATTATGTGTCATGCATTATTCCATGTTTTTACATGCGTTAATCCTCATATCCATCCTATGAAGTAGGTACCATTACAGTTCACCATTTTGTATGTGCCAAAAACAGTTACAGAGATTATGTGTCTTTCTAAAGATCACACAGTAAGAAACGGTGACAATAGTAAGAAAAAAGACAGAAACTGATGTACAGTACATGTTAACTATTATACCCAACTGCCTCTCAGAGACCTGACTAGGGGGTGTTCTGAGGAAGAAAATATTGTAGTTGTGTGGATGCCTACAAAATTTAGCACTACAAACCTTTGGGTCCTTAAATGATGGTCACCTGTGGTCCAATTCTGTAGAGAATGGAGTTGCCCACAGAGAGAGACTTCCCTTTAAGGGATTATGGTTGGGAGTTTAGCAAGAGAGATGTAACAGGCCTGAGGAGAGACTACATGGTAGTATGGGTTGGCATGGGTGAAGCAGTCTTCACAGCTCACCTGTGTGGAGTGGAGGACAAACTGCAGAGACAGCAGCTGTAGATTGGTAGACACTAGATCTCTTCTCAGTCTGGGAAAGGAAGTCTGACTCCTCTAATGCACATCACAAAGCCTGTATAGATCTTGGATGAAGGGTTAAGGTAACGGAATGAAGGGAGGAAGAGGAGCCCCAAGAGTGTGGTAATAAACCCTTTCCATTATGTTAGATGGACGCTCCAGTCAATTTCAATATCATCTGAGTAATAAATAAATACTGTGGACACAAAAAGATCTGCCACAATTATGGAACTATTGCTCTATTATTGAATATTAGTTTATTGGTATTGATAATGCTGTAATGCACATGGCTTATTTACACCTTAGAGTAAGAGTTTTATAAAATCATATACATGGCCTCAATCATAATGTTGACCAATAGAAATCTCATACAACAAATTAGAGATTGCTTGGCTCCATTTATATGATGTTAATAAATAGGCAGCATTAATTGACATAGATGAAGTCAGAATAGAGGAGTGTTGCAAATGTCTTGATCTGGGTGGTGTTTATAGTGGCATATATATATATATATATATATGCAAAAATGTATCAAGCTGTGCACTTAAGACTTATGCCCTCAACTGTTGGAATATTATAACTAAAAAATAAAAAAAATGAGGCCAGACATAGTGGCACATACCTGTATTCCTTGGAGGCTGAGGTGGGAGGATCACTTGAGGCAAGGGGTTTGAGACCAGCCTGGGCAAAATAGTGAGACCCTGCCTCTACAAAAATAAATAAATAAACAAACAAATAAATAAAGTGAATAATCAAGTATATGTCAGATCTCTTATTTATCTTCTAATTGACAATTATATTGTATATATTTTCTTGTACATAGTATTTGAAGTATGTATACATTATGGAATGGCTAAATTGAGCAAATTAGCATAGGCATTATCTCACATACTTACTATTTTTTGTGGTGAGAAGATAAAATCTGCTAAGGGATTTTCGAAATTCATTAACTATAAAAACATATTAAGTGTAATTTTGTGTCCTTTAACCAATATTCTCCCATTTGTCTACTCCCCAGCCCCTAGTAAACATGGTTCTACTCTCTACTTATATGAGTTCAACTTTTTTAGATTCCACATATAAGTGAGATCACATGATATTGGTCTTTCTCTTCCTGGCTTATTTCATTTAGTGTAATGCTCTCCAGATTCATCCATGTTGTCACAAATTACAGGATTTTTGTCAAGGCTGAATAATATTCTATTGTGTATATATTCTTCATTTTCTTTATTTATCCATTGATGGACACTTAGATTGATTCCATACTTGGTTATTTTGAATAATTCTGCAATAAACATGGGTTTGCAGATTTTTTTTTAAACATACTGATTCCATTTCTTTTATATATACTATATAATAGTGAGATTGCTGGATCACATGGTAGTTTTATTTTTAATTTTTTGAGGAACCTAGATACTGTTTTCCATACTGGCAGGACCTCTTTTGTTCCTCAACTTAAAGACATTTCTTCTTTTAGTTTTCTTTTTTCATCTCATGGCCAGATAGCCTAGATTATGAATGGCCAGACTATAACCCATTGGCTAAATCTGGCCCACTGCCTATGTTTATTTGTAAATAAAATTTTCTTGGAACTCAGCCATGTTCCATGTATTGTATACACTGATTTTATGCTACAATGGCAGAGCTGAATAATATGACAGAAACTATGGTCTACAAATCCTAAAGTAGTCACTATCTGGCACTTTACCAAAAAAGTTCTGTTTTCCAGATGATCTTTTTGTTTCCTTCCAATACTGAGATTTTATGGCCTTAAGAATCTGGGGTCCAGGACATTTTCTTCTGGAAGCTCCTTCAAAATGAATGCCAATACTTATTAAGATTTATTATTTGTAAGGGGAAATTGAAAGGACTATCACCCTTTTGTCTTGACTTTGAATCTCTATTTTATACTTTTATTAATAAAAAAAGGAACAGAAGTGTTTTAAGGGTAAACATTTCTAAACTACTTACATTGGTTTAGACGGAAACTCAGGTCATAACCCATATGAAAACTGTCCTTTTTTTGTGCAGGAAGGAAACGATGAAATCCACAACACAAAGATATGGAACTAAAATTTTATTTCTATCGGTCTTTAAGATATGAAGGTAAAGAAAGGAAAAAATTGGGAGAGAAGCCACCATGAAAAATCTTCCAGCTCTGCCTTTGCAATGCTTCAAGTCTAGAAGTTGGCTAATGCTTAATATTTTTTCCTTTGAGGCTGCAGATACCTGCTGTTTGATTTAAGGTATTAGAAAAGCGATCAGCTTGCTCTGTGATGAAATTGCTGCAAAATAAACAGCCCCGTAAGACTAGCACTTCCGTGATTTTGCTGTATTATTCACCCCTTCAGTTTTTCTGCATTCTTTGGTAGCTTCATTGGGTTTCACAGCATCTACTCCTAGCTTATGATATTAATGATGTCAATAGGCAGGCCTTAGAGAGTGCCGTTTTAAGAAGGTTATGTAGTGGCCTCTTTCTATAACTCTCCTGAGTTTCTTGGGTTTTTAATTTTGTTTGCTTCTTTTTTCTCAGTTGCCCTGTAGAGCTGCAATTTGCCATTTCTTGCTGCAACTTACATTTTCTCCCCTGCTGACACTGTGAATTAAGGTTGTTATTAAGTTACCATTCTATTCCTTTGGGACAGCCCTATCTCTCAATACATTATTGGTAGGGTCTTTCTGGCAACCTACTGCTTGCAACACACAAATCAGAAACCACAGCAGAAGTCACGTCAGACACAGTGAGCACTGTCAATGTACTGAGCATGCAAAACAGAAGTTTCCTACCCTCTATGAGCTTATGATATTTGTTTTCAAAGACATGTAAACTCTTAGAGAAAAAACAAAGCGATCAAAATTAGTGAAGGAAGCCGGGCTCGGTGGCTCAGCCTGTAATCCCGCGCCTGGGGAGGCTGAGGTGAGTGGATTGCCTGAGCCCGCGGGTTCGAGACCCGCCTGGGCAAATTGGCCAGACCTCATCTCTACAATTAATCAAAAATTAGCTGGGCGTGGTAGCGCACGCCTGTAGTTCCGGCTACTTGGAAGGCTGAGGCGGAAGGATCGCCGGAGCCCAGCAGGTCGAGGCTGCGGTGGCCGGGAGCGGCCACTGCACTCCAGACTGGGCCAGAGTGAGACTCCAACTAAAAAAAAAAAAAAATTAGTGAAGGAAGCAACATAACAGGTTCTAAAAGGAGTCCAAAAATGCTCATCTAAGAGTATCTGAAAAATTAATTCTTCAGCTCCAAAGCCATGACGCATATCTCCCAGCTGCTCTATTAGAACACACCCCAAAGCTTTAAGTCCTTCAGGGTTCACGGAGAGAGTCTGGA
Organism: Tarsius wallacei; assembly: GCA_963574415.1. Lineage (NCBI taxonomy): Eukaryota > Metazoa > Chordata > Mammalia > Primates > Tarsiidae > Tarsius > Tarsius wallacei. The sequence continues at coordinate 14,433 of CAUYQG010053814.1, forward strand.
AAGTCGTCATTCGGTCACATTGTTCATGGCCCTTGGCAAGACAGGATTTAGCGTGCCACATATCTCTGAAGAAGGAGTGCTACTCACCTGGTGGCGCCATCTCTGAGCTCAAAGAGAAATCTCATGACACTGCAACCCAGACTTTTCAGGAGGAGGTGCCAGTCAGGTAGTGCTGGTATCAATGAAGCTGGTTCTGTAAGTGTGGGGAAACCTGAAATCTGGATTCAGTTGCTCTTATGGGAAGGAACTGCCTCTGCCAGGATTGAGATGCGTCACTGGGTTGATACCCCCAAGAAACTGAAGCAGAAAAAAAATCCCACAAGAAGCACACAGGGAACCCATGGAAAGGAGTGTGTCTTCTTTTCTACATCCAGCTTCCCAGTCTTTTATCTTCTTATGGGAAGAAACTGCCCTGTTTATATGATGCTCCAAGGAACCATAGCAGTCAGGAAACCCATCAGAAGCCATCAGAGAACAGGAAAAGTAAATCTTTCCTCCTTCTCCAACCTAACAATCTCTCTTTAACAACCTTCATTGTCAAAGCTCAGCATGGCAGTGGTTTGTGTATAAGAAACTGATTTTCAGAGTCCCATCACAAAGCAGAGTTGGAGAGGTGGGTTTGGAGCTGAGACATAATAACTGGATAAATGGCATAATTATTTTCTCCACAAAGCTCTCTTTTGCCTTCATTAACTACATTGAGATGATAATGGGTACTAGGGAGTGTACAATATTTCTCAACTGTGCTGTGGACCGTTAGACTATTCAAGAGTGAAGAAGAGAAAAGGGAAAGGAGGGGGAAAAGGAAGGTTTTAGGAGAGCGATGTAGATATGTGGGATTGACTTCACTTCTGTCATTTCTTTAAGAGATAGGGTTTCACTCTGTCTTCCAGCCTGAAGTGCAGTGTGATCATAGCTCATTACGGCCTCAAACTCCTAAGTTCAAGCAATCTTCCTGCCTCAGTTTCCCATTTACTGAGATTCCGGGTGTGAGCCACCACACCCGGGCTGTTGACTTCACTCTCAATTTGAGACAATATTGCAGGTTAGTTAGCCATGTTCTCAGTATGTAGGGAATGGAGGAAAATGAGGAAAGGAGAGAAGAAAGAGGTGATCATTTCTTTTTTTCTCCTTCCACTCTTGTATGGTCAGGAGAATCCCCTCTGGTAGAGAGAGGTGATCATTTCACAGAGCAAGTTGTTCCCACTTCCCAAACACCATACAGTTTCTTTATATTTACCCTGCGCTTCCACGCACTGTGATGCTCTGGTGGAATACAATGCATAAAATACCCAGAATAAGTGGGGCACTTTTGACTATGAAAGGCATGGCGAGCATCTGCTTGCAATTCTCCTTGCATGTATGGAAGCCTCAACGTGGTTTCTGTTTGTTGTCCGGGCCTAAATGTTATGCAGTTGGCTGTCATCTGGCATGTCAGTTGGTGTGGCACTCAAATGGCTCCGTTTTCTGATTTCCCATGGGCAGTATTTATAATGTCTTGATTATGATTATGTGTCCAGAATTCAAGCTAAGAAATAAAGGAAAAAGACAATCATGAGCTGTAGCCTTAGACTGTATTGAGATTAGGAGGCATCAGTTTCACCAGTGAGCGTTCTTTGCTACTGGCACTGATGAAGAAACCATTGTGTCCTGTGCACCAGAGGGGAAATAAAATAAAGAGGAACAAGGTGAAGTCAACCCAATAGACCAAACTTATTTTTAAATGCTGCAAAACATAATCTCAAACATTTAAGGGACAGAACGCACCATAGAAAATTAAAAGAAAAAAAGAAGAAGAACCAAGTTAGTTATAGGACTCCATATCCTTTTGTCAAGAGATGGGGGATACATCCCACACAGAACAGAGGATAGCACTCTTGTTTAATTGTGATTTCCAGTAAATCAATGTCGTATTTTTATGACAGCATAAAATGATGAATAGTAAGAACTGATTCATAAATGTACTTTTCTTCAAAAAGATTCCCTGTTATTTTAACCAGTAGTTTATTCTGATTGTTGTTTTATTTCTTATTTTGTATCCTCGGAATAAAATTGGCCATGTATGTATGGCTCCTTTAAAAAATTCAAGGAGCTTCAAAGAAGATTCAATTAGATGCACATTCTGCCTCTGATTACTTTTGAGTGAGATACTTTGGATAAAATATTTGAGCTGGTCCTAGCTTCAGTTTCTTTTCTTTTCTTTTCTTTTTTTTTTTTGAGTTGGAGTCTTGCTCTGTCGCCCAGACTGGAGTGCAGCAGCACGCTTCCGGCCACTGCAGCCTCAACCTGCTGGGCTCCGGCGATCCTTCCACCTCAACCTTCCAAGTAGCTGGAACTACAGGTGCGCGCTACATGCCTGGCTAATTTTTTTTTGATTTATTGTGGAGATGAGGTCTCACCAAGTTGCCCAGGTGGGTCTTGAACCCGCGGGCTCAGGCAATCCATTCACCTCAGCCTCCCAAAGCGCAGGATTACAGGCTGAGCCACCGAGCCCGGCTCAGTTTCTTTTCTAAAATGGAATAAGAATAATCTCAGGGTAGTTAACTACCTTGACACCCCAGCGTGACCGTGTGTACCACCAAAGCACTTGCTATTATTATTTTTAGCTGTCATCATTATAACAATTATATTTATCATTCTTTGTGTTACAATGAATAACATTGTTATAATCATTTTGTTAGCTGCATTTATTATTTCTATATAGTCCAATTTACACTTGTAGACTACAAGCATCACTTGCTTTCCTTACCCATGTGTCTTGCCTGAAGGAACAGCAAGCTGGGGAAAATAAAATTCTAATAAGGAAAGCAAGCACGGCGCTATTTGGCAGCTGCTCTGTGTTGAGCCAGCGTGCCAGTGGGCAACATTCTGTCTCCAATTTAAACTTACCTGCTGGGTGGTGCTTGCGTGGGCCAATTCAGTTTGCATGTCTGATGTCACACATATGTGATCAAGAATGCATTTAAAATTCAAATTTATATCAGCCAGCAATGCCAATACCAATGAAATAACCATTTGTAGTCTTATATAGTAACAATGATGTGGAAGTTAGTTTAAAATCATACATGATCTGTGTGACTGTTGAGGAATATTTTGCAATCTATTGTTGGGCCAACACTTGAGATTTTGAACTTCCAGAGCTGAAGATAAATGAAAGATTCCTCATTTAGTCCTATTAACTTCCCAGGATAGTGCTTGAGCTTGTTGGATTTATGTAAATGATTTGAACAGACTTTTGATCTTTCTGAATAACACACTTGGGAAATATATAGGAAAAGTAGAAATCGGAGACACACGACAATGCTACAAGGTGGAAATAATTTCAAAAACATTTCCTAAGGTTTTGGCTAAATTATTTCAACTAATTAGGAATCCTTTTCCTGAAATGTCAAATAACTGTGACATGCTGAAATGATATGCTTGGTTTTAACCATTTGCAAATGAAGTACCAGGGCTCTAGCATCTGCTCATGTGCCAAGACTATGACTAATGCCTGCTGTTAGTGTTGCTGGGGAAGGATGTCATTCTCTGGTTATTTTTCCTTGGTAATTAAAGAATATCTTCAAACTCACTGTCCATAGGGTAGAATTTTTCTCCCAAGTCTCTTTCTCTGCTTAGAGCCAACACCTAATTTATAATCATTGCATGGTAGTGAAAACAATTATTCCATAATAACAGAACTTGCAGAGCAAATTATTCTTCCAAAAAGGACAGTTTAGATGTTTCTGTTTTTCAGTTTAGCAAATATGATGCACGTTCTTAAGTGACCTGATTGTAATGGTAATTGATGTAAACAATATAACATATCCAAGATTATCTACTATAGTTCAATCCATCCACTTCTTTCCATCCCTACTGACTTTTTCTTTGCTCAAGTGTGGTGGACAGACCTTAAGATGCTTCTACCACCCCAGCTGTATTATTGTATTGGGGAACTCCACATTGCAAGAAACTGCTGGTAGCTTCTGGGAGCTGAGGGTGGCCTCTGTCCAAAAGTTGGCAAAAATGGAAGCTCTTAGTTCTACAACCGTAAGGAACTGAAGGTTGCCCATAACTATGAAAGTGGGGAAACAAATCGTTCCCTTCTATAGTCTCCAAATGAGAACACAGCCCTGGTCGACACGTCAATTGTAGCCATGTAAGACTCAAAGCCAGCTAAGCCGTGTTTAGGCGTCTAACACACAGAGACAGCTGTGTGTTATTTAAAACCACTAAATGTATGGTGATATTGTTTATTATGTATCAAAAGAAAACTAATGCAACAGGTATCTATCATCAAAGACTGAATTACTGCCCTAGCTTCCTAGTTGACCTCTTTGACTATACATGTGCTTACTCTAATTCATTCTCCTCTCTGTAGCCATTGTTCCTTCTAGAAGACAAATCTGATGATATCACTGCTCACATCTCCCCAGTGACCCTGCCTACCTTCTGCAAACCCTTAGTCACCTGTTTCCTATGTATCTCTCCTGCCTACTACTCACAGCTTTTTTCTTATCCCACATAATGCCTTACCCCAAGGAACAACTTCTTCCGTCTTTGCACATGCTCCATTCATTCCCCAATTGACTTACCATTCTCAATTGAGGCATGTTTTCCTACATTCAGGTCACCAGATTCTTCAACTTGCTACTGTAATACTATATACTTGACATTATATTTATCAAAGTGTGCTGTAACTGACTACTGACTTGTGTATTTTTTCCATAGACTAAATACTCCTGAGGAGAGAAGCTACACTTTGCTCATCATTAGATGTCCACACATACGACAATGCAGTAAGTAGTCAATAAATACCTCATGAATGAAAGTAGTGTATATTTCTAAACAAAAAGGAATGATGCGTCCATCTCTACCAAATTGATTTATGTTGCATCCTCCATTTTATAGTTATGACCACTCTCTTTTTGTGGTTTGATTGGTCTACAATCAGTGGTTCCTAAATTTGCTAGACCTCAAAATCCATCATTATGGATTTTTGTTTAAAATACAAGTATTTGTACCCATCTGATACCCACTGTGTGAGACTCTACAAAGGAGTACTTAGGAATCTGTTATTTGAACCAGTACTCCTTGCAAATCTCTTGATTCGATAAGACTGGAAACAGTGGTTTAAAATCATAACATAGGATTGACCTGAGTCCTACCTACTGGCTTTGATTTGCCTGTAGAGCCAATTAAACCAAACCACATTAATTACCCTGTTGCTAGAATTTCCCAGAACTAGTTCTAATGACTTTCTCATGTTTTGTGTTTTCCCACAGTCCACTTTCCAGAACTCTTTCATGCATTCAAATGCTGTTGACCACTTGGACCCACCATATCACCATTTGGGATCTGACCATTGCTGGTGTTGACTCATTCTTTCTCTCTTGATACTAACACACCAAAATTAAACCTTAACTCAATGGAGCTGCTTACTTTCCAGAATGCAGTTTCCTAGTTTAGCGCATGTCCAGTTGTTCCTGAGTCACAAAACAGCAATTCCTGTGACAGCATAGATGCTGGAACTATATAAAAACATTTGCATTTTAAGTAAATGCAAGATTTTTCTCACTTTCAATTATAGTCTCCTCTCAGGGAATTTACATGCATAAGTAAAATAGAGAGCTAAATATTCCCCATAATACAGACTAGAGCAAGAAGTTCTTTAAGAGACAGAAAATTTATATTAATACTGTTGTTTTCTTCATACTACAGTACTATTTTATATATTCTGGCTATAGGATCAGTTGGGTGGGCAGCAAGAAGCTTCATAACCAATATAACCCCCAGTCTACAAGAAGTTTCGAGCCCCAGTTCTGTCCCTTACTAACTGGTCACCCTGGGCAGTGACTTACCTGCTCCACACTTTGATTTCATCATCTCTAAAAATGGGCTTAATAATAGACTTTTTTTGGTAAAGAAGATACAATTTAATCCAAAAATTGTTTAGGACAGTACCTGACACACAGTAAGTGCTTAGTTAACATTCTATTAAAGTGCAAGTAAAATGATGTTAAATCAGTTTTGTTGGCAATTTTAAACCAGCTCACACTGGCTTAAAAATGAGATGGCATTCATTAACTTGTAGCTGAAAATTCAATCGTGGAGTTAAGTCAGCACCACTTACATTTTATTCAGGGATCTGGCTCCTTTTTTCCTTTTTCTTGGTGCTACCCTTTTTTAAGACAAATATGTAGATTTGTCTTAAGAATGGCTTCTATCATAATTGAAGAATAACTATCAGCAAAAGCCAAGAGACAGTTTTCAGATTTATTTTGGAGAAAGAGGGAGAATGATTTCCCTTTCTCTTACTTTAGAAATAATGTCGATTTTTTTTTTTTTTTTTGAGTTGGAGTCTCACTCCGTCGTCGCCCAGACTGGAGTGCAGTGGCCGCTCTCGGCCACCGCAGCCTCGACCTGCTGGGCTCCGGTGATCCTTCCGCCTCAGTCTTCCAAGAAGCTGGAACTACAGGCGCGCGCTACCATGCCCAGCTAATTTTTTTTTTTTTTTTTGAGTTGGAGTCTCACTCTGTCGCCCAAACTGGAGTGCAGCGGCCGCTCCCGGCCACCGCAGCCTCGACCTGCTGGGCTCTGGCGATCCTTCCGCCTCAGTCTTCCAAGTAGCTGGAACTACAGGCGCGCGCTACCACGCCC
>CAUYQG010053815.1:0-27522 GCA_963574415.1 Tarsius wallacei
CTGTTAGAAGGCAAATTTCTATACTCTACTTATAGAGCTTTTAATCAGGTAGGTCTGAGCTAGGGCATTTTGCAGTCGTTGCATAAAATGTATGATTTATATGGTATATGGACTTTACTTTCAGAAACATTTCCCTAGGAGTCTAGCTGAAGCAAAAAATATGAAAGAAAAAGCAGTGAATTCTAACAGGTAAATTCTTCCTCTCATTTTAGGTGCCATGACACATCATGAGTTCTCAAAATCTGTGTGTTGATGAGGGAATTCACTGCCTCTTGGTGGAAGGGCAATCTCTTCTAGTAAGCAATCACAAGAAAGTTGGAAAAGTGATAGTATACAGATATAAATACAGTGAATCAAGAGATTCTTTGAGTTCCAGAAAAATCAAGAGCTGAAGAAAAAAAAAAACAATAGCTTGGGCATCATTTTGCCAGATCCCTAAAGACTCAAGTACTTTGCAGACATGAATAGAGGTCTTTATTAATTCTACTGCTATGTTGCTCTAAAGTAGCTAAGTCTTCATGATAGCTCAGCTAACTCAAGAAAAGGCTTTGATTGCTTCCACAACTTAAAAAAATAAAATTAAAAAATAAAAATTAGTGTTACTCACAATATATTTTATTATCTGTTCAGAGTTAATAAAAATTATTTATCTATATCAGCTCTCCCTTTGCAATTGTCCCAAAGGGAGAATTATACACAGTGACTGGATGCCTCACCGAAAAAAAAGAAAATCCTGGGGAGCACATAACATCAATAAGGGTACCTGATCTCAAACCAGGCAAAGTGGGGTCTAAAGGGAGGCCCAAACTTTGCCTATACGATGTTCACTTGTACACCTAATTCTGAGTTGTACCCCACATCTTTAAAATAAAATATATATGTAAATATATTATTAAACTGGAAAAAAAAAAAAGAAGAAAATCCACAGCCTTGGAAAGCAGAACCTTCTTAAAAGAAAAGCACTACAGATACTTGGTTAATTCTTAGGATTTATAGAGAAGGAAGGAGATTGCAAATGAAATGAATTTTCTTACTGGTGAGTAGCTAAGGCACAAACTCTGTGCAATTTGAGGTGAACTGACTTTGCTCCATCAACAACATGACAGCGTAGAAGTCAAATTGAAAGGAAAAAGTGCGGTAGAATTTGTGCCATTTGTACTTCACTTAGGGACTGCAACATTCAGAAAAAAAATTACAAAGTAAGAACTTTTTGGGATAAATGTTTGAAAACAAAATTATCAAAAATAAGCTCCTTATTCCAGGAATGACTAAAAATAGATGAAAAATTCCTAAAAGAGAAAATCTGGTACCACTTAAAATAGAAGGGAGCTAAGTCCTCAAATAGTAATATATATATATGTATATATATATATATGATAATATCAAGTCTTTAAGGAGACATCTTAAGTCAGGTTTTAAAAATCAGTTAAAAATAACTGCCAAATAATGAATCAAAGTGATGTTTTCCTTGATAATCTGATTTATTCATTTAGCAATTATACAATACATACAAATATATGAAACATATGTAAATATGCAAATATTTATATGAATATCTTGAATAGTTATAAGGAAATATTTTCTTTATATGATTATTTCCTTATATTCATTAAAGGAGTCCTTATATTCATTCCTTATATGAATATTTTCCTTATAAAATATATAAAAAGATATATGTTCAACCTTCTGGTGTCCTCTGTTAGACCCTATTTCTTTTTTTTTTGTTTTGAGTTGGAGTCTCACTCTGTCGCCCAGAATGGAGTGCAGTGGCTGCTCCCGGCCACCGCAGCCTCGACCTGCTGGGCTCCAGTGATCCTTCCACCTCAGCCTCCCAAGTAGCCGGAACTACAGGCGTGCGCTACCACGCCCGGTTAATTTTTTTATTTATTGTAGAGATGAGGTCTTGCCAAGTTGCCCAGGCGGGTTTCGAACCCGTGGGCTCAGACAATCCACTCACCTCAGCCTCCCAAAGCACAGGATTACAGGCTGAGCCACCAAGCTCGGTCAGACCCTATTTCATAGACCAGAATCTCCATGAGATTAAGGTGTGGTAGGCAGTACACATTGGAAAGAAAGACAGACTAAGAAAGCTAGACTAGTTCTCGAGCAAAAGAAGAAGATAACACCAACTTATTTCAGCCTCATTAATAACTAAACTTAAACTTTCATATTACAGAAACTATTACATTCAATTTCCTTGGAGAACTGATCATTTCTCCCAGCACAACTTCACACTCTATTTTAGATTTGAAAAGTAAATCACAAGAATCATAGTCATTGATGCTTTCACAACTTCAAAAGCCAGAGCAATGATCCTTTAATGATGCATTAATAATTTACAGGAAAAAAAAACCATAACTAGTCTGTCTCTTTGTCTTTGAAATGTCCTCCAAGTTATCTGAAATTAACCGTGTAGAATTCAGATGCATGTCCACTGGTACTGAGACCTGGAATATCCGAATTCTTAAACTTTGAAGATTTGGTTTTATTTTTTATTCCAAGACAGGACTGAACTATTACTAATTAATTATCACTATAAAGAAAGCTTATTATTAATGTGCTTCATTTATTATTTTTTGTAGATATACCATCAACTTTCAAATAAGACCATAGGGCAAGTCTTCTAATTAAGTTACTTTTAGTACACATGCCCCAAATGCTCTATCTTGAAGAATATAATACCAAGAAGTAGAATTCAGAAATTAACCCCAAAACAGAAATTCTATGATTGAGTGTTGATATATTTTTATGACCAAGATGAATAGTCACTCCTACCTACGTTACGATTTTTCTAGACCTATGTTTCTGTGGCTGCAAGTTACAGAGTAGAGCATTTGGGCACTGGATCCTCCTTTCATCTGGTAGGAGAGAAGTGATGTAAGCTCATTTCCAATGAAGAATTTCAGTAGTGTCAACAAGCAAGATGAAGTAGAGAAGCCTTTTATTTAGGTACATGTTCTTGAGAAGATGTTCAATTTTACTGAGACTGTCTAATGGACATCTCCTTCACCCTGTATTAAGGCATGATGGTTCATATTTAAATAGCAGCATAGAAGAGATCCATTTTCTGCAACTTCCCAGGAGTATGTCAGAGAGAAACAGCATTTAATTTGCTTGAAGAATGCTCAGTTTACATGTCTCTCTCCACATATTACAAAATCCCAACTACTCTGAATTAAAGTGGGCAAGTAAAGAGATAAATAGCATTATACTGGACACTGGTATAAATGTTTTAGTAACTTAGTGTGATACCTTTTACCTCAATGGGAGTATACTAGAGTATGGAGTAATCAGAAGCTTACTATGTATGCTTTAAGGATATTGATGAGATCATGTCTCTCATATTACACAAAAAAAGTCTGTATCATTTCAAGAATGTTAGTGCTTCTTCTTTAAAACTGGTTTGATTTTATTTTATGGACATTAAATTGTTTAATAAGTTAAGATTTCCTTTCTTCAGTGATTTGAAAAAAGTTTAACCCAAACTTGTGGTCCCTGCTAGAATGCGTATGGTTTAGCGATTATTATTATTACCATATTAGTCTTTATCTTGGCTCCTTATCTGTGCTTATGTTCATCTTGCTCTTTAAAAATCATTTCTTAAAGACATTTTAACCTTCCAGGGCTTTGCATTTCTTTAAAGTCTCCTGAAGTCTTTGCTGGAAGTCAGAAGGATAGTTAGTTTATTAATTATAAGATATGTCTTTTTTCCACATTTTAATATGCACAAAATAAGAATGACTTTTACAATTGAAGTCATTTTAAAGATATATTTTATAGTACTTAATTTTCTTTTCTTAGAGTATCTAAAACATGTATCTTATAATTGATGGGACATTTCATTGGATAAAACATAATAAATCAAATAACCACAGTAAACAAACTTGTTTAAAAGATCTGTTGACAACCTAGATTTTTCTAGAATGTATACAGTGGTCATGCCTACACTTATAGCCAATGAAAAATGATGCTCGAAATTAAGACACTAAGATAATGCCAGACATTCAGTGAAGGAGCAGTTGCTTAAAATGAGGAAACAGGCATTTCTCTTTTTCAAAATCCTAAATATTTTAACCATCAGTGCCCATCAGAGGAAATCCCTGCTGTTTGAATGTCCCTAAAAATTTTTTTTAAAAAAATTGAAGCCTTTTCATGATTCTTTCACTATTTTGCATTTACTAGGGTTAAAACAAAATGAAACTAGACTTTTCAAGAAAGGGTGGAAACAAATCTGAAACTATACTAAACACAAAGTATTTTCTAATCAACATTATGTTAGCCAAAGGATTCAGTTTACTTAAACTATTATTCCCCCAAAATTCTTCATCTTTTTATTGTGGTCTTTGATTGACAAGGGCATGAGTTTCCACATTATCTTTCTTTAAAGTTAGTGGACTCCAACACAGGGTGCACACATGCTATAGGGAGTAGCAGACTGCCAACTGGATTCAGGAAAAATATCAAGACTCTATATTGATCTTTGTCTAAAAATATTAAAACAGGAATTAATCCTATTGTTTCATATAAGAACTTAACACTAGCACTTACTACCCATCCCTACACCAGATGGTCACATCTCACATATGAGAAATGGGGCATCTTGAGGAAAACAGTAAGGGTCCACAAGTCCAAGAATTTACAGTGGTGACCTTATACTTTAATGTACGGGTGCTAAGTAGATTTAAGGATCAAATTGTCTGATTTTACACACACACACACACACACACACACACGTCCCTTCACAAAATGAGACTCCTGCAAATAAACTAGAGCTTAAAGACAGTATCAAATATACAAGCACAAACCACAAGAAAACACATAGATGACACTGCCTTTATTCTTAACACAATCTCTTTGTCAGTTATATTGTAAGGCTAAAAAAATTCTAATCAGAGCTGAGAAGTTGTAATATGTATTTATATACATTATTGTTAAACAGTCTCATTCCAGCTTAAGGTATTGGTTAATGATGGTTTTAAGCAATTCTGATTCACAAAACTTCAAAAAGGTAAGCATTCAGAAAATTAAGCCATTCGAGTTATATATTTATTTATTCTTAGCAAGAAGTAAATTTGTTATTATTATTATTAATATTATTATTACTATTTTTAGAGACAGGGTCTCTCTCTGTCATCCATGTTGGAGTGCAGTGGTGAGTTCATAGCCCATTATCATCTTGAATTCATCTGGATTCAAGCAATCCTCCTGCCTCATTGTCTTCCAGTAGCTAGGACTACAGGTATGTGCCACTATGCCCAACTAATTTTAATTTTTTGTATAGACAGGGTCTCACTATGTTGCCCAAGCTGGTCTTGAACTCCTGTCCTCCAGTGAAACTCCCACCTCAGCCTCTCAAAGTGCTGGGATTACAGGCATGAATCAAAGCCCCTGTCCTAATTATTTTTACTGTTGTTAGTGGAGAAGACTGCTGGATGTCACCAAAACCATTTTTTTTTCCTCTTTGGGCCAAAGTATATTTTCCAGCCTCTTTTGAAGTTGATGTGATCAACTGACAAATTCTAGTCAATTAAATGAGAACATAAGTGATGAATGTTTTTCTCATTCTGGCCCATTATATCATCCTTTTTGTTTGTTCCCTAAACTGGAAATCTTGGAAGCCAGGTCTTGAAGATGATTAAGTTACAAGATAGACGGGGCTTAAATTCCTAAATTTTTTTCTTGGCAGAGAGAGATCCATGGATCAGAAAGAACTGTTTGTATATATTATCTAGTAAGAAGAAAACTTTTATTTTATTAAGCCTGTGAGATTTTGCGGATCTTCTGTTCCAGAAGATAATATTAATTGCATCACTATATGTACTTAATAAATAAAATATTGTTTCAAAAAATTTATGCCATTCTTTGTGTAACTATTCTTATGCATATTATCTAATGTATACACTGTGTTAGTTCAGGAATGTATGCTCATTTAGAAAAAACAAATAAATAACACATACATTATCTCATTATCTCTATATACACACAAAAACATATACAAACTTTTGTTGTTGTTTTACTGTTTTAGGCTACTATTATAACATTTCTATTTTACAAGTTTGGTATTCATGTCTCACACGTTTTATACAGCTTTTACATACTTCTTTCCATGAATTGCTGAAAAGAAGTTCCCATTTTCCAAATGAGAAAACTTTAAATAGCCAAGCCTTGTTCTTATACAGTTCTGGAAACCATTCTCTTCACATTTCAGTGACCCAGGAGTAAGTCAATTTCCACTGACTGGTGTTTCTCAGAGCAGAAAACAAACAACATGGAGACAGAGATCACAAATCTAAAGTTTTTCAAGTCAAATTACAAACTTTTTCTTAAGGTAAAGAACAAAGTACTTAATCTATTAAAATAAAAATTCAAAGATTATTTTTAAAAAAATGTCAAGAAGCCAGTTAATACTCCTTTACTACAAGTAAATTGTGACACCAGCATACGTATTGTTACATAAGTCTACAAGCACAGATACATGCAATCAGTAACTATATAGTTTCTGCTAACTGGGAGAACTTTATCTGAATATTTAATTTGGCTCTTAAAAAGACAAACTGCGTTTGGCGGTAAAGAACAGGGATAAAGTTATAGGATAAATATGTTTCCACCTCCTTTTCAACTTGAGTGTACATTAAGGACTTAGTGCTTAAATGCTTGAAGATATCTCAAATGTCAGGTTATCTTTCTCAATACCTCTAGCCGCAGTGCACCTCACTGATTACCAGTCAGATTTTCCACTCACTAAAATCCTTACCAGGCCTCCACCAGCCATAAATTTTCTATTGCTGTCCATCCACAGGCATCTCAAATTATCCTTTTCTTTTGGACCAAATTACAAGCAAAACCTAAGATCTAAAAAAGCACACAACCTACCAGCATGAACAGGTCTGGTGGCTGGTCACAAGCTGCCAAACTTTCCACTGCCTCTTACACCTACATTACAGGTTTTGGGGGACTCGATTAATTTGAATACCAGATACAGAAAAATATGTTAATCAGTTTGAGAAATCAGAAAAATATTGTTCAGAAGCAGATTAACTACATTCAGTAACATTAGAGATGATAAGAGATTTCTGGGCTCCTGGGGACCACATTTCTAATAAGCAAGTCTAAACTATCAATGAAATCATAGCAGAAGCAAAGGTGACTCAAATATCTTATCATCATGCCTTGTCTATTTTTTATTTCATTTGCTAAAGCTAATATTTGTTCCTTTTAAGTATATTCGTTGGGGCAATGTTCAAAAATAACCAATTTCAAAACAAAGAAACTTTCCAGTAACCTCAATAAACAGACAAACAAAACCCATATTCTAAGGTGGACCAGGAGATTCAAGTCCAAACCATGTTGATCGTAAGTGAACAAGAAAATAGAAGAAGTTATTCAAACTCCCAGGCTATCCAAGAACAACAGTGCTGATATTAATTTTTTTTTAATCTTGCATCTTATTTGTTTTTAGTAGATTTTTAAATTCTTTCTTTATTATAAAGATGTGGGGTACAATTCAGGGTTATGTGTACAAACGTTGATTATGCAGGTACCCTTGTTGATGAGGTATGCTCCTCCTACCCTTAACAGTTTCCCTCAACTGCCGATCCCACCCCCCCTTCCACAATTTCTTTATTGTTAACTGGTGTCTTAAATTTACTGAAACTTCTCAATAGGAAAGCAGAAATATAAACCTCATCTTATCAAATAAAAGTGCTTTATTCATTCTCTCACTTTCTGTAATTGCCATTACATTTATTCTCTTTCTATCTTTCTGTCTCTCCCTCTTACTCTGAAATATGAGATGCTACATATATATATATATTTTTTCTGTGTATGTGAATGTTTGCATACTATCCTGAGTTTAATGGTTTTGTGCTATGACATATATTTTTCAAATACTCTGTCATATCTTGATTACCACAATATATTTAAAATGTAAATTTCAAGTCACTTTTTGAAAATACTGATATGGAGCTTTACATTCTTAATGAACTAAAAAATAATAGTTGAAATGAATACTAAAATGAAAAAAATGTAAAACCCATGATCATTTCTTAGAATAGAACCAAAGTTACTAGTCTCATATAAAGAAAACAATAGTTAGAAGCCACAGGGAGGTACATTTAACACAAAACGTATTAAGTTCTACCAAAAAATTTATGTTTATCCACTAGCATTTACAAAAACAGTTTCTTCCAAAAGCAAAAGGCAGAAGAATCCCACCAAAATCTCATCCTTCTGTTGTTGATTAGTTTCTACTCCAGAATCAAAATCAATAATGATTAATAATGCCACCCTATTCTTCCCTTAGTGGAACCATGAATACTAAGTGCTCTCCAGATATGCCCAACTCATTACGCACATAGCATGTGACTTTAGAATAAGGAAAATTAAAGTATTATCCCTATCACTTAGATAAGGACATCAAAGTGCTGAGAAATGTGGCTGCCAGAGGTTATAAAGTCTATTGGAAAGAGTAATTCAGGTTTTAATTTGTCTGATACTTGCAAGTTATTACCCTGAGATAATGGCCAACCCATATTTGTCTCATTTTATATATGATACAAATTCTAAAACTAAAATAAACTGCTTTCATGTCAAGAAAATGGATGTGGCTGCACACTTTCATTATAGCATGCATGACATACCCCATTTAAAAATAGTCCTTTGCTTTTTAAAGAAATAATTACATCATATACTGACATTTTCTAATTTTGATATGCAACTGCACATTATTATTCTCCCATTAAACTACAAACTGCTGGTAAAATGCCAATGACTTGAAAAAAGGCCAATGTTGATATTTTACTGTAGGATCATCTTCTTTATAGCTAGAACGCCAGCCTTCCACTTGAATGCACTGCCATATTGTCAAGCTGCGCGCCTTAAGCATCACTTCTCAGAGGCTTCAAGGTTCTGGGGAATCGTTGGTGAACCAAAGGGGGAAATGAGCAGGTTGTAATTATGCTTGTCAAGATTCTTCTTGTGAACCTTTATTTGGACAATTAACAAAAAAGAAAGTAGCTCATTTTCTCATTCAGGGCATCATTTCTTTGTAAAACCAGTATTAGCATTTCTGAAACTGCAGAATGGGTCCTGGATAATTAGTACTGAAGCACTCAATACTGCAGAATGAAATGTCAGTACAAGGAAGTGACATAGGGTAATAATTCAGGTTTTGGAGCCTGCCATTTTCTACCTGGGTAAGAAACGACTGAATGTGAGATTCATTTCCTATTTTGAAAATGAGGATGATAATCTACACCTCATAAAGATGTTGTAAGGTTTAAAGATGAAAGTTGGTTTAAGGCACTTAGCTTTGCAACCAAAGGGATGTTCCAGAAATAGTATTGAACACACCACCACAAAGGAAAAGAGTCCTGGACATGAGGTCAGAACACTTGAACTTGAGTCTCAGACCAGCCACCTATTTGTTGTATAAAATTGAGTTCAAAAAATTCCTTGGTCTCATCTTTTTCAGCTATAAACAAAAAAAATTATTCCTAAATTACTTAAAATTCTTACATTCTATGAACAAATGCAAAATAAAATTCTTAACAAATATCCACAATCTGTTTTCAGTATCCACTGAGATAGACTAAAATAAATAAGAAAGTATTAATGTAATAATAAATTTTATGTCAAAATTAAGAGAGATTAACAAGGTAATATCAGAAATCTTTTCTGGCCTCTTTCCAAATAATTTAGATGACTTAGCTGAAGTCACTCTGGGATGCGCAGGAAGTCCTGCTAATCTCTGGACCACTCCAGTCTTTTACCAAAGTACTTTATGGAATTAATTCCTCATCACATGCCTCAATTTTCTTTAGATATACACATTCTTTTTTAATAATATGTTTTCATAAGTCTCTAAACTGAAACTATCTGAAACAGTACCATTAAATGAGCTTGATTACAAAGTCTGATCTTTTTATCATAAGCAATGCATAATTTCCATGTATTTTCTTTACATTTTTCATACGAAATGTGGCGAGTAGTTCAACACCCTTTCAAATTAAAGTTATATTTTTAGCCATGTGCTAGTGAATTTGAGAAGTCAGAGCTTTGCTAAGCCAGGAAGTCTTAGGCAGGTGTTTAATTTGACTAATTAAGCAACATGTAGTCACTTCCGGTTTTCTGTTTGCTCTTTGTGAATTCAGATAAGCAACAAAACTGATTGCCTACGTGCACTATTTAAAACCGATTCACTTTTTATAGCCAAGGAAATTTTTTAACCCGCACGTACAAATTCAAACTTAATATGTGGTCTGAAGTCTTATACATTTTTCCTCTCTTCCAACCACCACTTTCTATGTAAACCTATCTATCCATCTATCATCTATCTGTTGACAGATATAACCTATCTACCTCATTTTAAAAGATTCCCCTGTTTTTCAAAGAAATAATTGCATGATACTGACATTTTTCATACTTTCATATGTAAGTGTATATTATTACCCTCCCATTAAACCACACACTATGTATAACACAAATTATATAACTACAAACTGTAAATAACATACATATTACATATATTTCTATCTCTATCTACTGATCCAGCAATTAAAAGAATGCTGTGTGGAATTACAGGAAATTCAACCAAAGTTCATTTCATTGTTTTCTAATCACCAGGATATACCAATCTACCGTTAAAGGCTAAAAGTTTGTCTTCTATAAATGTAAACAGCTTTGGAAAAAGGCTACACCTGGCCAACTGCAGGCTAAATTTTATATTGCTCAAACTCAAATTAGCACAATCTCACACACTTTCCTTGGAGATCTGCAGATCCACAGGTCACCTGGCACAAGAACCCAATTCACAGCCAGATTCACATGTGCTCCCCTAGCAAAACTGGTGGCCTGTCGTTCACTCACTGTTTTAACTACTTCCTCCTAGCCTCAGAGAGCATCTCCCAGGCAGCACAGGAGAAAAAGGGACTCCAGATGATCTATGGAAAAATCTACGAGTCATAGAGATTTTGCAGAAAACAACAGGAGGGCATCTCCAAGACCTTACAATGAGCAGGGAGAAGTATTTCATAAAAATGCACTGACAATTTAGAAAGAAACCAAAAAGTGAAAAAAGAGGACAAGAAATGACAGGAGAGAGTCTTTTAGTAAGCACATGGTTAGAATTTCTTAGCTACTTGAATGTGTTGTGAGATCCAAGGAGAAACTCTCAGACCTTACCCAGTGCCAAGTTTTGTGCTGTTTATCATTAACATTAGAATATTAGAAAAATGTAGGTGAATATTCATCAACAGTCCTCTTGCCGGTAAGGAAAGTACATTCTTAGAGCACCTGTTTTGTGACAGCTTTTTTGCTGAGTACTTGCGATGCTTTCTCTCAATTAATCTGCACAACTCCACTGAATAATGATATCAATCTATGCCAAAGAGGAGAAGTAACATTAGTTGGATTCTTGCTTAGAGTCACACAGAAGGAGGCAACACAATCAGGGTTTGTAGCCAAACATGTCTTTCCCCACTTTATCAGCCTAGCCTGATCATCCTTTATTTTATGTTTGAAACGCAAAATAAATTTTGACAATTTGGAAAGAGATGTTTTGCTTCATGATATAAGCTCAGATAAAATTCCTATAGAGTGAGTATTATGACATACTAAGTCTGAAAGACATATACCATGGAATTGGAATCACACTTTTTAGTTACAAGGAAAGCTTATGTTAGTCCCTCTCTGGGCCTAAAGCCTGTAAAATGTAAGATGTATGCAGTGAGAGTGCCAGACCAAGTCTTTCCTACAGTACCTGCTAGCTGTGATACCCTATGATGGTGTGCCATGCAGCAAAAGCCAGAAAGTCAGGGGCAACACAGAGACCAGCAAGTCGATACGACAGAATAAACAGACATACGTTGCACAGACAAGCGGCTTGCTCATCGCTGACTCATTATGTCTGTAAAGTAGTGCAAGCATTGAACATGAAGATTCCCGGTAACTAACACCGAGTCTACTCCATCCCTTTAACATCTGAAACTGGCAGGTCATCCTCCTGTTCTCACAAAGGCTCCAGGAGGACCCATTGACCCTAACACACATTTTAGCGTCCTCAGTTTCCCCTTCTTGTGGCTTTTTTCCTCCAAAGGGTGCCGCTGGTCACAATATGAGTTAGCACACTGGATAAAACCCAGAGCTAACAGAAGAAAATGGACAAGAGATTGGTAAAGTAACTGGGGGAAAAGGCTCAGGCCACCAGTGGCCATTAGGCATTACGATGCTTTGCATTGAGCTTCTGAAACAAGCTTCACAAGTGCCAAGCTTCAAAAGTGCCAACATCAGTAACGTCTGCTCAATTGAGCAATCCAGGAGTGGGATGGTGATTGAGGAATTTCAGGTTGCTGCTATTACTGTTCTAGCAACTGGTGTTACTGTCAAACGGGTCAGAACACTCTGTCCTCTAGATCAGGGGTCCCCAACCCCAGGGCCGCTGGCCAATACAGGTCTGTAGCCTGTTAGGAACCTCGCCACTCAGCAGGAGGTAAGAGTAGGTGAGCTCTGCCTCAGCGTCATTCGATTCTCATAGGACCATGAACCCTAAAATTGTGACCTGAGCATGCCAGGGTTCTAGGTTGTGAGTTCCTCATGAGAGCCTAATGCCAGATGATCCCTCCCCCACATCTGTGGAAAAATGGTCTTCCACGAGATGGTCCCTGATGCCAAAATGTTGGGGATTGTTGCTCTTTAAGAAGCAAGACAAAGGCAGTAGCTGAGGGATCTCAAGGTAGGATTCAGGCCTTCTCATCCAGCCAGGAAAAGACTCAGGCAGGAATGCAGCAGGAATTCAGGCCCCAGGCTGCAGGGCTTTAGTACAGAGAGGGATTTCAGTACCATTAGAAAAGGGGCAGGGGGATTTAATAAAAAAAATCAATCCTGAGAGATCCAAGATGGCCACTGTAGAGTAGCCGACCTGTGCCTCTCTCGCCCAGTGGAACAGAGAGGACAGATCCAGCCAATGGTAAACTTAGGCGACTTGAATAGTTTTGGATGGGGGAAGCACCTTGCATCCTGCAGAGGTCTCTTTGATCACATTGGGACCAAGGAGGAGAGAGACTGGGCTGCTGATGTTGGAACCTGGGCACCTCATCCCTGCTGGACGCCAGGCTTGGTAGCCCTGATTGTGTGCCAGAGGGAGTGAGTGCTCCTAAAAACGGTTCCCTCCTCCCAGGCCCCCCACAGGTCATTGTTTGCATGCAAAAGAGACCTGGTTAGGGAACCTTGTGTGTCCAGTGCCCGCATGGACCCAGGAATGTTCTATGCTCTAACACCTACACCAGTGAGCCACTAAGTGCCCTGTTCCTGGTTGGCGGCACTAGCACCTAGGCTGAGAAAGTCCACTCTGTGGTTTGCCGGTGTCTCACGGCCAACCTCCCCCTCCAGATCAGAAAGATTTTCCTGCCAGCTCATGTGTCCAAAGGGCAGGGCCCTCTGTAACAGGGAATCTGATGTTTTCCAAATGCTGAATGCAGACTTTGAGGCAGAGGGTGAGACACAAAAGGTACCTGGAGGCACTGTGTCTTGGCAGAAACATTTCTGGGCTGTGAATGTGGAACAGCTGCCAAGGGGCCCATCCTCCCATCGGTGGGTCCCACATTACGATCCCCATGGGGTCAGAAAGCTGTCGCGCCAATTTGACCATGGGAAAACTGCAACAGAAAATCACTTTGGAACAAGCCTTTCATGAGGTCGCCCAAGAAAATTTCCATATCTTGCTACAGAGGCAGCCATTCAAGCACAAGAGATCCAGAGAATCTCTGCAAGGTATTAATTAGAAAACCATCCCCAAGGCATATAGTAATCTGTCTCCATGAAGAAAGCATAAAAGAAAAAATTCTAAAGGCAGCTAGAGAGAAGGGTCAGATCCATCAAAATTGTAGCAGACTTCTCAGCAGAAACCCTACAATCCAGAAGGGACTGGAGTCCATTTTTAATATGCTCAAAGATAAGCAATTCCAGTTAAGAATGTCCTACCCTGTCAAGCTAAGCTTCATCAGTGATGGAGTATTAAAATCGTTCCCAGACATCCAATCCCTAAGATAATATGCCACCTCCAGACCAGGACATGCTTAAGAAAGCTTTGAGAACAGAAACCAAAAAATGGTTAAACCTATCACAAAAGCACAGGCAAGCACAGAGCTAACAGATACAGATCATCCACAAACTTAAATAATAGCCACAAAAATATATGTACTCTCTCTCTATATATTAAAAAGAAACAGGTATATATTATATATTTAACATATATACTAAAAAGAAATCAAAGCAACCCCTTAAGAGCCTTATGACAGTAATAACTCTCACATATCAATAATTAACTGGAAAGTGAGTAGACTGAATGTGCCACTAAAAAGGTATAGGGTAGCAAACTGGATTTAAAAATATGATCCAACATTCTGCTGCCTCAAGGAAATCTGTCTCACTACAAAGGTCTACAGGCTCAAAGTAAAAGGCTGGAAAATGACATTCCAAGAAAATGGAAAACAACAAAAGAGCAGGGGTAGCTATTCCTACATCAGACAAAACAGGCTTCAAACCAATAAAGTTTAAAAGGACACAAAGGACACTACATAGTGATAAAAGGCTCGATCTAACAGTAAGAAATATCCATCTTAAATGTATATGCACCCAACGGAGCACCTAGTTTTATAAAACAATTGCTGTGTAAACTAAGAGAAGACATAGATACTCACACAATCATTGTCGGAGAATTCAATGCCCCATAACAGTCCTAGATAGATCATTGAGGCAAAAAACCAACAAGGAGATTTGGAACTTCAACTCAATACTCATACCAAATGGATTTAATAAACACCTACAGGTCACTCCACCAAACATCTACAGGGTATACATTCTAGTCATCAGCACACGGAACATACTTCAAGATTAATCACATTCCTGAGCATAAATCAAGCATGATCAATAGACACAGAAAAGGTATTCAATAAAATCTAGCATCCCTTCTTGATAAAATCCCTCAAACACCTAGGCATAGAAGGGACATTCCTCAAAACAATAAGAGCCATATGACAAAACTGCAGCCAACACTTTGCTTTAAGGTCAGAAGTTGGAAGCATTCCTCCAAAGAAATGGGACACGACAAGGATGCCCACTCTCACTCCTCCTAATAAACATAGTACTGGAAGTCCTAGCCAGAGTAACCAGGCATGAGAAGGAAATCAGGAATATTCAAAAAAGAAAAGAGGAAGTTATGTTATCCATCTTTGTGGATGACATAATTCTGTTCCTAGAGAACCCTAGAGAGTCTGACAAAAACGTCCTTGCACTGATATATGACCTTGGTAAGGCTTCAGGTTACAAAATCAATGCACAAAAGACCGATGCATTTTTGTACACCAACAACAAGCAGGCTGAGAACCAAATAAAAAAACACAATCCAATTCACAATAGCCACGAAAATGAAATACCTTGGTATCCACCTAACCAGTGAAGTGAAAAACCTTTACAATGAGAACTACAAAAGTCTGCTCAAAGAAACCAAGGATGATACAAACAAATGGAAAAACATCCCATGCTCATGCATTAAAAGAATCAATATTGGCACGATGTCCATCCTACTCAAGGCAATCTCTGATTCGACGCAATGCTTATCAAGTTGCCAACATCATTTTTCACAGACCTAGGAAAGACAATACAGAAATGCATGTGGAAGCAAAAAAAGGGCACAAATAGCCAAAGCAATTCTCAACAAAAGGAACAAAGCAAGAGACACACACTTTAAGACTTTAAACTATATGACAAGGCTGCAGTAACCAAGATGAAAAATCAAAACTACAATGAGATACCACCTAACACTAGTAAGGATGGCTATTATTAAGAAGTCAAAAAAAAAAAAAAAAAACAGGTGCTGGCATGGCTGCAGAGAAAACGGGACGTTTTTACACTGTTATTAGGAACATAAGCTAGCTCAACCTCTATGGAAAGCAGCAAGTCGATTTCTCAAAAAACTACAAATTGAGCTTACATATGATTCAGCAATCCTTCTCCTGAGAATACACCCAGAGGAACATAAATCACTCTACCAAAAAGATACCTGTTCATTGCAGCACTAATCACAATAGCAAAATCATGGAACCATTCCAGATGCCCATGGAAAGTGGAATGATTAAAGAAAATGTGGTACAAATACACAATGGAATATTATGCAGCCATGAAAAAGAACAAAATGATGGCCTTCACAGTAACTTGGATGCAATTAGAGACCATCATACTAAGTGATCTATCACATAAACAAAGAACTGAGTGTTGCATGTTCTCACTCATAAGCAGGCCCTGAACACAAGTCACACTAGCACAGGGTGGGATCCGCAGATGCTGGGCACTGCTATGAGAGGGAGGGAGGGAGGGACACAGGAGGGAGGGGTCACCTGGCAACATAATAAATACGTGGTCCACTGCCAAGGGGAGAGAGGGCCAGCCAGAAGACCAAACTTCACCTGCACGCAGTCTACTTATGTAGCAAGTCAACTATAACCCACAACTCTAAAACAAACAAAAAAAGAAAAACTAGTCCGAAAAATTGAACCAGTAGAGAGTGAGGAACCCCAGAACTCACATGTATTCATTTCCTGGATACAAAGTGCCATATGTATGAACAGCAGGACTCAGTTCCACAATTCATAAAGTAGAAACCATGCCTCAGGAATGTTTACTGCTTCTGTCATGGTTGACCTGAAAACGTCCAGGTATTTTCCTGTTATAAACAGGCCTAGACCTCCGCACAGAAATATAGCATACCCGGGTGTAGTTTATGAAGATGTAAGCAGTTACTGAGTAACAGCTGTGTTCTGTAACAAAGTACACTCTCTACTTACCTGCTGTTGGAAACTCATTTCAAGAGGAACATTTAAATATATGTAGATCATGATGTCATTCAAAGAGTAAGAGATTAACATTCTAACATGCATCAAGCATGTTTTAACTCTCAACAGCTACACTGATGAGAGTGAGGGGAAAAATCAATCTACGAACACTTGGAAATCCCTTTTGATAAACCTGAGTGAAAAGCTCCTCTTCACAAACAAGGAGAACATGTTGCCAAAGGGGGGGGAAGCAGAGTTTCAAGAGAGCCTTTTTCAAAATCTTTGTATTTTTTAAAAGCCATCCAATCTCTACAAGACCAATAGGACTTTATACAGCAGCAGGGAAGATGAAGAACTCTGAAGAACTACAGGAAGCAGGAAAGACATTCATCTCATTCTGCTTGGTTCTTTGGCAGAAAACTTTTCTTATGGAAGTACTAAAGAAAAACTTAAATAAAAAATAAACTACCTTTACAAATGTTATAATATCTTGTCTCTTTTATTCACTGGCTTTCTTAGCTCATCATATTTACCTTCATTTCTCTTTATACTAATACATAGTCTCAAAATAAACAGGAAAGGAAGTTCTATTTTTGTAGAAATGTTACCCATCACAAAGGAAAATGCAGCATAACAAGTCGAAACGACATAACTCTCAACTACATAATTATGATCTGTCACAGACTGAATGTTTACATTTAGCAGCTGATATTTTTAGTCATCAATATGTATTTAATGATCACCCACTACATCTATGGGCCAATCAGGACACTAGGCAATGAATAGACTCGGGTGAACAAAGCAGACATTGTCCCTGTCCTCATGACATTAAAGTCTAGTTGTGGGGCAGGAAAACATTAAAAAGTAAGCTGCAATAAATATGTAACACAAACCTTAACCAGTGCAATAAAACAAAGCAGTGTGCTCTGAGACAGAATGAAAGAGAGGAGAGTTTCCTTTAAGGGGTAGTCAGGAAAGACTGCAGGGACTAAATTAGATATCAGAGATTCTGTGAGAACCATTCTACATTACTTACATAATTACTAGTCACTCTAGACCCCAGGTCAGCACCTCCTCTAACCACCCATTCGTGTTAACTCCATGGACATTCTTGAGGGCACATTCTTCCCTACCTTAGACTCCCACCTTCCAACAAATCAAACCTAGCCAAGGCTTTTTCACATCAGACAATAAGAGTCAGCACAACCCACCCATTCACACTTTTGGCTGTCCCATTTTAGTGTTTGCCTTATTAAGCATACTGAATATATTCTGCCTGCTTACTGGCGATGAGCCCATATCTGTGTGGCTCATTATTATATGTCCACTACCTTACAAAGAGCATGGCCCACAGTGGCTGTTCAAATAACATAAGCTGAATGAATGAATAAGTGGCGATGTGCTTCCACTAATGTTTATGTAGCTTACTTTTCAGAAAACTTAATCAAATCCAAACACAAAAGACAATTGCAGAAAGTTTGAAAAGTAAAAAAAAAAAAAAAAATTGAGAAATACTATAGACACTCTCCATATTTTTGGTGTCTTTGTTCTTATTTCATTAAATTCAGGTCCATCTTCATTTATTTATTTTGTTTTGTAAAAACGGAAAACATTTTTCCATTGTATTACATGATAGCTTCTCAAGAAAGTTGGTATTGCTTCACATTCTCATTCAAATACTATATTAATTTGAAAAACAGAATGCACAATGGTGGCAGCATAATTTTCTAATAATTAGAACTTTCTGTGACTTTAGCACCAAATTTGAATGCATTCAATAAAACAGCTGCTATATAAAAGGTTTTTATGTTTCCTGTTAGCAGGAAAAATCACTTACTATTTATTACCAAAGAAGTAATCTCAATCATTAGATAATGTTTAGGGAATAAATATGTATATGTTTGTGTATAGATAATACCATTTCTATCTGCAAGTAACATATTAAACAGTAAGGCAAGGCAGGCATAGCATACCTAAAGCTTACATATTGCTATGGTTTGAATGTGCTTCCCAGATTTCATGTGTTGGAAACTTAATCTCAAATTTCATATGTTGATTGGAGCTAGGAGACTATTAGGATTAGAAAAGGTCATCAGGGGATGATGGGACTGGAGGTCTTATAAGAAGAGGAAGAGAGAGCTGAGCTGATAAGCAAATTTTGCTCTCTTACCATGTGATCCCTTATGCCATGTTATGACGCAGTAAGAAGGCCCTCACCAGATGCCAGCCCCTCTGACTTGAACTTCCCAGAAGAACTGGAAGGAATACATTTATCTTCTTTATGAATTGCCCAGCCTGTGGTACTCTGTTATAGCAATGCAAAACAGATGAAGACTCACACAGAGCAGAAGCCTCTAGATACAAAATGGAAGAAGTACCAGACTGCAAACTACAAAAACTGAGATTAATGATTGAGCTCTTTGTCCCAACCACCAGCATGATATGGTGAAAATCATACTTTTCTGGGTCGATGAGGGTTTAAATTATAAAATTTGCCTCTTAAATCCTATGTTGATAGATGATCTTATTATAAAACACAAGTAAGAACATTGTTCTTTTTTGGCCTTTCCTTCCCTAACTTTTGTACAGGGTTAAAACAAAGTGGGAGAAAAGGTGTCCTGTCCTAAAACATTTGCTGTCCATTTATCAACTTTCCAATTCAAAGCACCAGGCATTTCAAGTAAAAATCTTTGCTATACGTTGGCATAGTTTCTTAAAATAAAATATATCTGATGGCTACTCTTCACATTTCATAAACCGATAAGGAAGACAACGAGAGTAGTTTCTAAGGGAAAAGAGATATATGTTCTTTAAAAGTGGGTTCTGATTTTTAGGTGTAGTTCATTCCTGGAGGCTTCATCTCTGAGACACAATCTGAATTACATAAGATCTCAAACTAATGAATAAATGCAGCAAGAAATCTAAAGTAGAAAAAGTAGGAACAGATCATTTTTTATCCCTGTTTATTACCTGCCTCAGGGGAAACTTAAACTTTTTAGAATTAATGAACCAATTTGATCCATAATTGATTTATCAACAGTATCAAATTTTATGATAGGTATATTATAAGTCTCTCATATACTCACAGTATACTGAACTTGATCACTCCAATCTCTGTTTGGTTTTATTATTAAGAAAGGAGATAATTCTTCTATCATGAAGCTAGGCCAGAATCCTCAATAAATGTACTTGTTAATTTCATCTGAGAAGCTATAAATATTGTGTCAGAGAAGAAACCTGAGTATATAGCTGCCTGCAAGGGAAATACTATTACTTATAGATAGATATCACATCTGCTGACATTTTTCTTTTCCCCTTTCATGTAGGCAAAAGTATTCCTCAAACATTAAACCTGACCCAATAATACATCCAGAAGTCCTAAAGCCATATGCCTTCAAGAGGTTCCAGGGAACCTCGCTCACAGTGTTTTCTGTTTCTGCTACAAGTAGCATGATCATATTTTTCTTGTACATCTTATTCTTTCCCTGAAGTTAATTGTTGCTTCCTTTGAAAATTTGATAAATCTTCTCTGAACAATTGGCTAAGTCTTCCTACACCTGTATAAATCCTACACCTGTATAATTCCTACACCTGTATAATTGTCAGAAAAGACCCTTTTCCTAGGAGAGCTGAAACACCTCATAGATATATATAAACATCCATCCTGGACTTCGTGGATCTACCAGAATGAAAATGAACCTCTTATGAGTCAAGTCCATCAATGCATGTATTCTAGAATGAAAGATAGGTTCTAGTTTAAGTTCCTGAAGCAAGGTTCACTCTTTCAGGCTTTGCCACTACTGTGTCCTATTCAGTCACTGAAATTGGTCCCATGTCCTGGCCTGCTATTGTTGGATACCTGCCTTGCCACTAATTCTGACACTTCAACTGGTCTTCTGGTTCTCATTTTCCTTGATCACATTTACCTCTTATTTTCTCCTACCATGTGACCAATGGTGGTCAGAATCACCATAGAATAGGAGACACTACTGTGTAGAGGGCTCAGAACAATGGAATCTTAGCCATAAACTGGAATCTTAGCCATAAACTGGTCAAGCTCCAGCTACCTGGGAGTCTCTCCAGTAGCTTCTCTTAGTAGCTGCTGTTTCTGCTTCCCCCCTGTCCTAGCATACCCAGACTGTTTTTATGCAGCCTGAACCACATTTCTCTTAGGAACTCACATGCAGAGGTCATAGTGACTAGAGAAGACAGCACCAAGAGAAGTATCATACTGTTCACTATTTCTTTATAATGACAACAGCTGAAGGAAGTTTAATAAAACTGAGCAAAGAGTTGGAAGGAAACCTCCACTTGAGTCTTTTCAAATCAGAAAGTTGCCTTATTCCCAAGGCAACCAATAAGGTTTCTTTCCAACCAATGAATGTTTACTTTCATCAAAATAAGATACTTGCACAGTTAAAAATTTAAATAGTGCCAAAAAGCTATGTCAAAACAGTAGTCTCTTACATAACTCTCCCTTTCTCTCTGCAGGACTCATACACAAATATAAATGATTTTTATTTCTTAAAATTGCATTTTCTGATGCTTCTATCATTTTTGCCATATCACACATATATACTATATCCCTTAATTATTCAATTTTAGACATTCCTTATGACATCCTATTACAATGATGAAAATTTTAGTATTCTCAGTCCTTCCTTTTTTTTTTTTTTTTTTTGAGTTGGAGTCTAACCACCGCAGCCTTGACCTGCTGGGCTCCAGCAATCCTTCCGCCTCAGCCTTCCAAGGAGCTGGAACTATAGGCGTGTGCTACCACGCCCGGCTAATTTTTGATTTATTGTAGAGACAAGGTCTTGCCAAGTTACCCGGGTGGGTCTCGAACCCTCGGGCTCAGGCAGTTCACTTGCCTTGGTCTCCCAAAGTGCTGGGATTATAGGCTGAGCCATCGAGCCCGGCCCTTTCTTCCAATATTATAGCACAATTAATTTTCCAACCACATTCATTGTCTTCAAGCTGCTGTCAATGTTTTCCGTTTCTGATACAACTAAAATGATCATATTTTTCTTGTACATTTATTCTTTACCCTGAAGGTAATTGCTGAATCCTTTGAAAATTTGATAAATCTTCTCTGAACTATTGGTTAAGTCTTCCTACACCTGTGTAATTCCTACACCTGTACAATTCCTACACCTGTATAATTGTCAGAAAAGACCAGGATTTCCACACCAACTTGTTAAATATCTATTAATCCCTTACTTTTTGTGTTCTCAAAACATCCCTCCAGGTACTCCCTAAACTTCAGTTCACTGTGAATCCCCTTTCTCTAAGCCTGCCACACCTTTTTAGCCAGGGAACATCTTTTGCTGTCAGCTCAGAGTCGCTTCCTTGTCCTTCCTCTCCACTCCTTCCCTGTAGACTTAATTCTTGTCCTTCATTTGTTCATGTTCAAAGTGGAACATATCGCCAGTAGATTCCCTACACACGATGTATATTCTTGTCTGAAAATGACTTATTTTTTTTCCTATCCTCTGACTAAATGGTTGGATATAAAATTCTATGTTGACATTTATTTTCAGTCATCATCTTGAAATTGCTAGTGTACTTTTTTTGGCATTAAAGCAACTAATGCCATTCTTACTCTGGAGTTTTTATGTAACCTCACCTCTTTCTCAGGACTTTCTTTGTATTCCTGATATTAGGTACATCTGTGCTATACTGGTGTGGATCACTCATTTTGCAGGGTGATTTGTGGGTGTCTTTAACAAAATGACTCATTTTCTTCTTTATTGGGACAATTTGTTGTTCTACAATGTTGAACAATTTCTCAAGATTTTCTATTTCTGAAATGCTTATTAAAAAATATTGGAGCTTCTGGTTTGATTCTCTATTTGTTGTTGTTGTTGTTGTTTTTAATTTCCAATCTCTTGCTATTTTATTTTACATTTTGAATGTATCTTCTAAACTATTCATTTTTAAATTTGACTGTCTTATTTCAAAATGTCAACCTCTTTATCTGATTAAATCTCATAAGAGTGTACTGTTCTTTCATAGATATAGATTATTTCTTTCAAAATATTATTGTTTTTCTTTACTTTTGTTATTTACCTTGATTCCTTACCCTAATTACCCTAATTCTTTCTTATTTTCTGTCTCTTTTTTTCCTTTTTTTTTTTTTTTTTTTGAGTTGGCGTCTCACTCCATCGCCCAAACTGGAGTGCAGTGGCCGCTCCCGGCCACCGCAGCCTCGACCTGCTGGGCTCCGGCGATCCTTCCGCCTCAGCCTTCCGAGTAACCGGAACTACAGGCGCGGGCTACCACGCCCAGTTAGTTTTTTTGATTTATTGTAGAGATGAGGTTTCGCCTGCTCAGGTGGGTCTCGAACCTGCGGGCTCTGGCAATCCACTCACCTCAGCTTCCCAAGGCACGGGATTACAGGCTGAGCCATCGAGCCCGGCTCTTTTTTTCCTTATTTTTGAGAACTTTTCTTGATGCTATATTAAAATGTCTACTGGCCTTTTGAATTTCGGATTTCATATATTTAATTTCTAAGATTTTTTTCTTTCTTTTCTAAAGATATTATTTAATTTGGAGCCTTGTTCATTTTCATGGATGAACAATCTTTTATTGTTTTCTCCTGTTCTATTCATGTGTCTGCCTCCTCGGAAACATTTTAGTGTGCATTTGCTTGCTTTTATATCTGGTTTAAAATGCTGATGAATCTTGGTTGCCAATTCGTGTTTAGGAGTAAATCACAAAGCGTTAGTTAGGAAGCTTGGTAAGGATGGTAAGGAAGAATAAGTAAATAGATTTAAGGAAGTAGGGCTTTCTTTAAGCACCACTCACTACCAGCATCTATGAGTCTTTTCCCTGAGTCACTGATGTTTTTCCAGATAAGATACTCATAGCTTTCTGCATGAAGAATTGTAGCCCAGCTACTCACATTCTTCAGCTTAGTAAAAGATGTGCCAGATTCTCCCCATGTCACTATGCAGACGTCGCTTATTTTCTTCAGTTTTCAGTCAAGTTCCTCAGTTTCACCCTCATTTCTACATGGAATATCTGAGTTTAGAATAATTGGATCTTTTTTCCCCAGAGACTCTAATGTTCGTCTTTATTAGACCGAGTATGAAGAAGCTATCTATATGTATGTGCATGGGTGGGTTAGCAATGGATCTTGAAGGTTCAATGGCTTTCTGTTTATATTTTCTACCAACTTTGCCTTTTTAGTCCCCTCCCTCCAAGAATTCCCTCTAATTGATGGATCTAAGTCCTAAGCCTTTCCCAGGAATTGAGGGAGAGACGTGGCTTCTCATCGGTGTTCCCTCACTGCTAAGTCATTTGCCATTTTCCCAATCATTGTTTCCCCTTATAGGTCTATTGTGATTTGGGACTTCAGATGTGTCTTACTTTCAACATAATTGGAGTTTGTTTTCTTTTTATTATTTTTGTCATCTTGAATCTGGATGTACCATTTTATTATTTTTAATAGCTTTAATCATTGGAAAGTCCTCTACTATACTGACCCCAAATCTACCTGCCTGTATTTCTATGTACTGGTCCTAGATCCACCTTAAGGAGATAAACTGAACAATTCTACACTGCTTTCCCATGACAGTCTTTCGAATATCTTCAGATGCCAACAAGGCTCTTTATCTTCTTTCATCAAGCCTAATATCCGTAGTTCCTTAACCCTCCCTCTGTGGTTTTTAAGATCTTTCCCTAAACATCTGTCCTCCTAAGGCTGCATGCTGGCTGATTAATATCTCTTTTAATTTATATGAAAAAGAACTGTAAATAATGTTCCAGAAGTGTACTGATTCATCGAGAATTCAATGAGTTTATTAACTGTCATGACTAAGACAACATCCTTTTATGACTAGAATCATGAAAGCTTTCTCACCACCTTATCCCAATCCCCTACTCAGATATCTTAGAAGAAGATAGTCAAAGTCTGCAAATGTAATTGTTCCCGATGGTGGTGGCATTAAAGTACATCAGGGTGAAAAAGTAGGTGTTAAGAGATATACGGAGTGTATATTTGTCTGTATATTGATAGGGAGAAGGGCAATTAGAAAGTTATTTATCTTCTTCCTTATGGGATGAGCCAGCAAAATCTATGATAATCATATTTTATCATTTTGAAGTCGGTACGTGTCTAATATACTTGATATCAGCAAGACAACCGAAATAAGAAAGGGCATGTCTTCAATTCTTTAGTGGGGACGGGCCACCTTGAACTAACAATTGACCTGGACAGCTTTTTTTTCCTTTTAATTGTGTTTAAAAGATAACCTCAGATTTATCATCTTAATCATCTTTGGGTATGCAGCGTTTTAGCAACAATTATATCCACATTGTTATGCCACAGGTCTCTAGAACAGCCCTGAGAAGCCAAAGGTTATTGTGGACTGTCCTGCAGGAACTCTGGAGCTCTATTTTAAGATACATAACTCAGATTTGGACATGAGCACTGTTGGCGGAAGAACAGAGCTGCATTCTAGAGTGGAGCAGGTTGTGTCCTACACAAAGACATCTGAGGGAAGAACAAGCAAGGTGGGATTCACTCCTCACTCTGCTTCCTAAAGCACCAATCAAGTATCATCCAGAGGAGGGGGTGGCTTTATTTGTAGGACCATATGGATAAGCACTGGCCTTTCTGTAGGGTCAGGCAAGGAAGCAAGGCTAACAAAGCAAGAAAACTGATGAGGGCCCTTAGATACAATTTAAGTAACTGTTGTTGTTTTTTTAAATTTCAATTTAGGCATAAGTAATAGACAACATACCTTTTTAAAGTTTTCCCTATCCTGCACACAATAATTTTCCTCAGTTAAGGCCGCCCTTTTATCAGCCTGATAGGCCTATCTATAGTGATGGCTAAAATTCTAGAAGAACAGGGCAGTAAGGGAAAATGTTATCTACCTACCCATTTACCTCTCTATTGCTGACTACGTGCAATATCCTATCAAGGCCATTGTGTCCAGGAAGTGGTTAGTAACAAAGGTAGAGAGAGCTGGGAACCAGGAAAACCAGGATAGGGGTATTCGTCAGTTTTGTTTAGCAATATATTTCAAGTAATTTGAACAATTCCCAGCACAGAAGGCATCTTAATACATTTTTTTTTATTTTTCATATTTATGTGTCTTTTGAGCCCTGGCTGGAGTGCGATGGCCTGATCACAGTTCAACACAGCCTCAAACTCCTGTGCTCAAATGATCCTATCAGCTCAGCCTCCCAAGGAGCTGGGATTACAGGCATGAGCCACCATGCCCAGCTGCTAAATAGTTTTAGAATGAATAAATGATGAATAAAAGAACGTGGTAACTTATAGAACTGCATTAGAATTGCAATTCCAGATTGTTAGAAATGAACCAGTACGCAGGCCTAACATTGTATTGAATGAATTTGCCATGACATTCAATAAGAATACGAGGTCTGACAACTAAGTTTGCAAACTTGTCACTGTGTGCTTATGTTGGCTGCACTGTGCAAACAACTCAGTAAGGTTTCATAACCTTGGTATACCAGTGTCTCACAGCTGTGTTTGTGTTGAAGTCTGGCAGTGTCTTTTAAGGGGCATAATCATTGTTATTGTAAGTTTTTGTGTGCTATCACAAGAATGTCGGAGCTTGAATTAGAGCAACGAACAAACATTAAATTTCTCGCTAAACTTGGCAAGAGTGGAAGTGAAATCAGGGACATGTTATTCCAAGTTTATGGGGAAAATGTCATGAAGAAAAAGGCAGTACACAAATGCATTAAATGTTTTTCTGAAGGGAAAGACAGTGTCATTCATGAAGAGAGGTCAGGACAGCCAGTAATGAGCAGAATTGACAAAAGCATAGCAAAAATTCATTGAATTGTGCATCAAAATCATCGGCTAACTATAAGAAGCATAGCAGACCAAACAAGCATCGATAGAGAAGCAAGAAAATCTTAACTGAAACTCTTGGCATAGGAAAGGTGCGTGCAAAAATGGTCCCAAAGGAGCTCTTGCATCATGACAATGCACCAGCTCACACAGCACTGTCTGTACAGGATTTTAGCCAGTAAACAAATAACTGTACTGGAACACCCTCCCTACTCACCTGATCTAGCCCCCAGTGACTTTTTTTCTTTACCCAGAAATAAGGGAAATATTGAAAAGAAGATATTTTGATGGTATTCAGGACATCAAAGGTAATAGGACCACAGCTCTGACGACCATTCTTGAAAAAGAGGTCCAAAATTGGTTTGACGGGTGGACTAGGTGCTGGCATTCGTGAATAGCTTCCCAAGGGGAGTACTTTGAAGGTGACTGTAGTGACACTCAGCAATGAGGTATGTGGCACTTTTTCTAGGATGAGTTCGCGAACTTAATTGTCACACTTGGTAGCACAAGTCAGCGTTTTAAAAGTGCAGTTTATAAATAGAGTTTTACCTAAGTTTATTTCCTTCATTTTTATTTATTTTTTATTTTTTATTTTTTTGAGTTGGAGTCTCACTCCGTCGCCCA
Organism: Tarsius wallacei; assembly: GCA_963574415.1. Lineage (NCBI taxonomy): Eukaryota > Metazoa > Chordata > Mammalia > Primates > Tarsiidae > Tarsius > Tarsius wallacei. The sequence goes on from CAUYQG010053815.1 coordinate 27,283, forward strand.
GACTGGAGTGCAGTGGCCGCTCCCTCGACCTGCTGGGCTCCAGCGATCCTTCCGCCTCAGCCTTCCGAGTAGCCGGAACTACAGGCGTGCGCTACCACGCCCGGCTAATTTTTTTTTTTTTTTTTTTTGATTTATTGTAGAGATGAGGTTTCGCCTGCCCAGGCGGGTCTCGAACCCGCGGGCTCAGGCAATCCATTCACCTCAGCCTCCCAAGGCGCGGGATTACAGGCTGAGCCACCG